>JAULBU010033775.1:0-15953 GCA_032358235.1 Odonthalia washingtoniensis
ATGGTTCTGTCGTGTAACACTATTGAACTCTTGTTGCATTGTAGCACATGCGTCCTGAAATGAAGAACTGTCAGATACTTTAAGTCGGAAGAATCTTCTGGCTTCACCGTGGAACAGGTTATGAAAATAACGTAGCTTTTTCTTTTGGTCAATATCATAGTCTTTACATACATCAATGTAATTGCCAATGTATCCACCAATATCTTCTCCAAGTTTTCCTGTAAACGTATCATCCTTTTTGAAACAGCTTACAATACTTTGTGTAATTTTTCCGTCATTATTTTGTGTATTATGCCGTGTGTTATTAGAATAGTTATTGTTTATGTTTTCAGGACTTGAAGAGGTTGATGAATTCTGTGTATGTGCCATTCCTTGACGTAGTGATCTTAATGGTCTGTTTCCCATCTTTTATCTGCATCCTCTGTTAGGAAACATCCACTGATACCACAAAAGATGTGATTACTCTCTGAGTTAGGAGTGTAATTGATACCTCTAATTACTACGTAATCTATCATTATCCTCCAAAGGGTTTTTGTACAGCGTAAATGATCTATGTTATATCTAAATTCTACCGGAAGTTCATCGCGCATCTGTGTACTACATGTTTCGTCATCAATAGTATCATGTCTTGATATGAAATTTTCAAGAACAGCTTTGAATTCTTTATGAGAATAGCTCACTGGATTGTAAGCGTTCAACTCTGTAATCAAGCCACGTACTTGTGACATAATGAGAAAAATAAATTTTAAAGTATTTTTTATGGGTTAACTAAAAGCAATATAGAGAAATATGGAAAATAAAACATAAAATGTAAAGCAAAAAGAAACAAAGAAAAGTGTTAAATTTATTCTTGAAGTGCCGCTTTGATTTTGGGGTTTGTGCTGTGCGTTTTTCCAGATAGGCGTGATATGTAATTTTTTCAGTCTAGAACGTTGAGTTGCAAATGTGACACCAAATATTATTTTTTTGAATAGGTTTCGATTTATGCAGATGTTTCTTACCCTCTCTATGTTGAACTATTTTATGTCTGTAAGCGTACTGATTACAGGTTTTACAGTATAATTCTTTTTGCAAGCTGCTATTTGAACCCTCGCTCCTTTGGGTCTGTATACGCTCAATCCTATGTGCCCTTATAGGTTTAATAGGTTTAATACGATCCGGTTTTTTTGAGCTGGCTGAATAAATGCTGTTGGGTATCCTGGCTCAACACCACCGTGGAACTCTGACAACCCAGGTGATGGAGTACTTTTTTCCAGTACTGTTGGGGATCTTGGAGGTGTACGGGGAGGAGGCGTTCTTGGTGGAGACGAACTTGGAGACGACGGAGGTCTAGATTTTATTTCGGTCGGCGGTTCGGTTTATTATTCAGTTTCTCCTATTCTTCTTCGGTGGGCGGTTCTTATTTTATCCCTATTCAGTTTCCGCTTGAACGTGGTTTTTGGATTCACTGTTTTCTAGAAAAACCAAAATGACAATCTTTGTTAGAAAAGTTGTGTTTGTTTTTGTAGAAATCAATAATCTTCAAGTCTAAAGAAAGAAAAATATAAACTTGTAATATTTTATTTCAACAGATCTAAAAGAAAAACTGGGTACGATATATCCTACCACAGTACAACAAAAAAATAAATGATATTTATTTTTCTCGTGCGGGGTATCTGTTTCACAACCGCGTTTAAATTATTTGGAGGCTAATTTCAAAACGCGCGTGAAAACACGAAGTTTTATGCAAACATATCTAATGTAACCTTAATTGGTACTTACTGTTAGATCGACTACTTTAGAGTGTTTAGTGTAATAGAGACTTTGTAAACAAACGGGCTAGTTAGGGCCACATGGCCCTACAAAATTCAATGCGTTTTATTGACAGTTAAGAGTGCTGTCATACTCGTGAAGAAAGTAGGAATTGATGTAGAAAAAGGAAAAAATGCAGAAATGAAGGTCGCTGAGGGCAAAATGTTTTTGCAGCAAGAGGGCAATTAAGAGAACATCAAAGTAATGTTTTGTGCTTAGGGTTTTGCGTGATAACTAAGTCGTCCAAATAAAAAAAAATACGGCGAGAAACTATGTATACATAGGAGCAACTGACAAAAAAGTAAGGTTTATAGCATAGAAAAACATTTTCTGTTATGAACAATGCGAAAAAATACATTCCCATCGGAATGGGCAAGAAATCCAAAAAAATTCCAGAAGAAACAGGAAGAAAGCAAACTTCGGTGAAAAACAAGCAAGAAGGAGATACATTTTTCATTATCAACAATATCAACGTAGAACATTGTCAACGTTCATCTCATGAACCGCTCAAATGTAAGTTTCAGAATTTCAAAATTATTTTATATT
Source organism: Odonthalia washingtoniensis (assembly GCA_032358235.1). Classification (NCBI taxonomy): domain Eukaryota; phylum Rhodophyta; class Florideophyceae; order Ceramiales; family Rhodomelaceae; genus Odonthalia; species Odonthalia washingtoniensis. The sequence continues at coordinate 2,338 of JAULBU010033775.1, forward strand.
CGTGTACAAACAAAATGTGACTGACAATGTTTTCTTTAGATATTGCAAGAAGTGCAAACTCTTCCATCCCGCATTCCTCCCTGGAACGCGGAAAGAAACGTAAAAGTGGTAAATTTATTGCGTATATAAATCTGGTAACCGAATCAGCAGATGACAAAGAACAGGTACGCGAACGTGCGATAATGTCTACAAACTCACCTGTACCGATATTCCCTGCCGTAGCGAACAAAATCAGCACGTCTTCGGGTGTGTACGTTGTACAAGACATATCACTAGCCAACGATTGTTCAAAAACAGCTATAATGTCGTCAGCAGTTAACAAAAAAATACGCATGAAACGAAAACGGTGTATGAAGCATGTACCGTAAACAAAGTATTTGAGCACAAATCCTGAATGACTTATAGTCCAGGCGAGAAAGAATATTCTCAAAATATGTTGTAACGGTAAACATGTTACATAAGTTTGTAATAAAATTTAAGTTTGTAATTGTTGTCATTTTTGGTGTTCTTCGTGGTGTATTCTGCGGATTAAATACGATTCTTGCATATTAGTGATGATAAATTCATCACCGTCTTTCGCAATTATATCTATCAATTCAATACATACATCGCAGAAATCAGACCCCTATTTTGATAAGCGTAAGTAACTTACTTTTTTGTTCCACCCTTTCACAAAAGAGTCTTTGGTGCAAGAGCTGACATATTCTGACCCTTTCCGTCCATTTAACATCCTTTCTTCATAGTAGTATGTCATCTTATCTTTCCAAGATGATGCATAAATACTGAATACAATTTCTGTGGTTGTCGAACTGTCCAGCCACACAACTGGTTTATCATCTGTAGATCTTCGTCCAGTAGGACATGACTGGCCGTTGTCTGAACCATACGTATTATGAAATGCAGATGAAATATTAGTTCTTGCTCTATATACATCTTTTATACGAACTTAACGTTCGTGAATTTGGGGGTAGAGTTTGAACTAGATTATTCAGAGTTCGTTGTTGTATAGTAGGCCATTCTCTTCTCAAATATCTTATAGCATTTCGGCTTCTTCAAAAATCTGTAACAGCTTGATGAATTCTTTCACCTCTGTTATAAAACGTTCATTATTCATTTGAAGTTTTACGTTCTTCCCATATTAATGCAACATTTTCTAATGATGATGTTATTTATTTTGCATTTTCTTTACTCCATTTTCCGTTATCTTTCATACAATCTGCTATTTTAAATGTACCATATGTTGTTAATTCATCTTTTCATTATTCATCAATGAGTGATTTTGTACGTTTGGGTATTGATTCCACAAATAATACAGGTACAGGTATTGATTTAATTACTTCTACATTTATTTCACGGCATATCCTAAATTCAATTCTCATTTCATGTTCTGCATCTTTAAATAAATTATATATTCCATAATTTAATCCAGATGAATCAACAATAGGTACTTTCAACCACCATTTCCGTTTACTTTCACCGCCATTACTATTTGTATCACCTTCAACAACAGTTTTACGATCAACGTATTTAACATGACCTGATAAAGTAGGAAAAGAACGCATTGTTTCTCTAACAGATCTATCACATCTTTCTAAACAAGTGAATGTTTGGCTATATCTTCACGTAAATTATAACCAACACCAGGTCTTACAACTTTCATTTCTTTCAGCATAGAAAGTAAAACACCTAATTTAGCATCCCATTTATGTTCTAAATCATGTTCTAAAGCCTGTGATATTTTTAAATCACCGAATTTATTTGCATTCAACGTAGTAAATGCTAATTCTAATGCTCGAGCAGATCGTAGATGTTTTTGTTTCACTGTGAAATTATTCAAACATTCTTGCATTAAATTGACCCTTTATTGCATCCCAGCTACTTTCTCTTTACTGAAAAAATTTGTTGATCCTCTCGCCGCACTTCTAGATATAGGTCGTGATAAACTATTCCTATGAGCTTGTGTAGATGCTCATATATGTTGTTGCTGTTGATGTTGTGTTGCCTGCAATGGTTGTGTTGGTGTTGTTGGTTGTGGGCTTGTGTGAGAGGGTGCATCTAGAATGGCTACAATTGGACGTTTTGATTAATCGGGATATGAATCACGACGCAAAACTTCATTTGCATTAGGTTCACCTTGTTCACTGTTAGAATTTTGTTGTTGTTGTGTTGTTTGATTATTATCATTACTACTTTGATCTGAAATATTTCATTTTGTGGAATTGAAGGCGGTCTATCATTACCATTATTAACCTTAATATCATCATCAGGTAGAATAATTTCTTTCTCAGCTGGTTTTCTAGGTACAGTTTCTTCACCAGTTACTGTAATATTTGAAATTGTTATTACAACATCTGATCTATTGTTTTCATCAGTATCTTCATTCAATTCAAAAACATGTTCATTATTTGGATGTTCAACTACTTCATTTTCATCTTCAAAAGCTTCTCGAATAGCTTCACATCTTCTAGTATACATTTTAATGCGTTCGTGAACATCAACACCTTGAGCAGGTGTTAAGAATGATATAACGTTATAATATGAATCAACAACTACCCAATGAAGTTCAAAAGTTTGGAAATATTTTTCATTTTCATCACATTGTACAGCACGTTCCGCTGTTTACTCAGCTTCTGCAAACAATTCACGGATTTATTCATCACCTGCTCCCCGATCACTTTGTCCTTTATTTTGTGACTATCCGTGAGTTGAAGATGGGGTATTACCCGGTGATGGCGTGATATCACTTTCAGGAGATGATTCAAATGTTGGTAATTGTTGATTGTGATGTTGTTTTTGCTGATTATGGTGATGAGAATATATAGGAGTTTGAGGTGGAGAAAGATCATTATTATTAATATTATGATCAAAACTATTAATACTTTCCGGAGATCGTACCGAATCAATAGCATATTTAGATTTCTGTTGTTGATTATTCTATTTTGCAAGATCGTTAGATGAATTATAAACTTCAGATTGAGTAAATTGCATAAATTGATTCATTCGAGTTCAAATATCATCTCTATTATTTTATTGTTCTTGATATTGGCGTTTAAATTCGGCATTCTGTTGATCAAATTGGACGCGTGTGTAGTCAATGGGTGTGTTTGGGTCACTCATTTCGCTCATTTTTGAGATACTCGTCGAAGGGAAGGTTTTTGAAAAAAAGTATTGTGAAATTCTAGAAACTTTCAACAATTTAGCAATCAGAAAAACTCGTCAGTTAGAAACTCATATCTGCGCACTTAGCCACATATATGAGACAAACTTGGCACTAATAAGGAGCTACGCTCCTTCAGTGTACAGTGATATGCCCCGACCCACAAATTTCTGAAACGAAATTTCACACGTTTACAGTGGATGGTTACACGAAGACTTTGTGTAACCATCCACAGTAAAAGTATGAAATTACTTAGTAGTGAACTTGCAACGTGTCATATCGGAGTATGTGATAGTGAAAAAAGTGTATGAGAGAAAGTCTCACAATTCGAAAAAGAGAGAAAAGGAATAATGTTCAACTATTTTCACAACTGGTTATAGTGATTAATGAAATAAATGTTCTTTTTCATGTAATTTATACAACTCAAGTTCAACTTTCATCAGTGAGAACTGCTGCGCATCGCCCCGACGGAAACAGAAACTTCAACACCAACAATTACAACAACATCAACAAATTCTTCTTCACCATCAGAAACAGCAACAACAGCAACAACAACAACAACAACATCAATATATGATACAATCAACATCTCCATTATAATTACCACATATTCATCCACAGTCACAATCATCTACATCAGCGAAAACATCTACAAATGATTAGAATTCAGAACTTTGTATGATATCTATTATTATACGTTCAAAAAGTTCCATCAACGGTACTGCTAGTAGTTCACCTCGGCAACAGAAACAGGAACTTCAACAACAACAATTACAACAACATCAACAAATGCTTCTTCATCTTCAGCATCAGCAGCAACAACAACATCAACAACATCAACAACATCAACAACATTAGCAACATCAATAACATCAATAACATCAACAACAAAAACATATGAGACCATCAACATCTCCATTACAATCATCACATATTCATCCACAATCACAATCATCTACATTAGCGATGACAACTACAAACGATCCGAATTCATAACCTAATCAGCGAATTTCATCAGTACAAGCAGCTACAAAACTTCTTAACATTGAATCGAGTCCATTTTCAGCACCACCTACACCTCTTGTTTCAGATCATACATCATCTATAGAAGCTCGATTATATGCTGAATATACAGATGCTGCAAATGATTAAGCACGTAGTATAGCAGGTGGACTTAGAACGATTGTATATTTATTAAGGGAGTGTGATATAAATGAAAATGTGATTGAAAGATCTGCATTAGTTATTGCATGTGTATCTGAAAATTATGGAGCTACTCGTGATGTATTTCGACAATATGGTGCTTTTCTAACATTAATTTAATGTTTAACTATTAGAATTCCTTCACTTTGTGATCGTGTAGCAACTGTTTAAATGGTTGTTTAGGCTATGGCACCATTAATAAACGATTCACCTAGAAATGTAAGATTAATCGAAATATTTGATAGTGCTAGACATATGGGAAAAGTTCCTACTACTGAAATGTATTAAAATCAACCAAATATAATGATTAATGAACGTGTCGGTGCTGCCAAAAATAAAAAAGGAAAGGAGTGCGCCAAATTCAAAAGAGAGGCAAAGCTGAAGATCAACTTTTGCCGCAACAGACGTTTGACAATTATAAAACTTTTTACATTGGTTTCTACAATAAGACCTACTCAATTAGTCAATAATGACACGTCCAATGCAATATACTATATACTATAATGTAATACAGTTATGTTCATGTCTAAAATATATCAAATATGTTTATATATCAAATATATATAAACCGACATGTCAATAATGGAAATATAACAGTAAGTTTCAAAAACATTTGTTAATGTTTGATTACATCTGAAATTTGTAAACTTATTCAATTTGATCTTTTACTTTTCTGTTTGAGATTACTAACTTTATTCTTAATTTGTGACAAAGTTGGGAAGCCATGTGGTAAGTTATTCTTGTCAACACCTAGCCTGTCCATTAATTTGTCAGCTACATATCTAGGAGAAATGGTGGGAATATTTGAAAGAACCATCTTTATTCCTTCTCTGTATCTGATATCCATACCCTTTCTACCAACACCACACACTGGTGGAATACTATTTTATCTCCATTATCATTACTTCATGGTACAGTGCCTTGCTGCAACCTCTCTGCATTAATATATTCACCATTTTCAAAACTAATAGGAGAAACTTCACGGACATTGTTCTCCACTATATTAACATTATTCATGCTTTCATCAATATTTTGTTCACATAAGTTTGTGTGTGATTTATTATTAACATTGAAACAATTATCAAGTGTTCCTTCCAAATTTTTACATCCAACTTCAAATGACTGTGTACATTCTTCATGTTGTACCGGATTGTACACACATGGATCTAGTCCATATTTGGCAGGATTTTGTTCCGATTGGCGTTCCTCCGATATTTGTTTTTTTTAATATACCAGTATACTTAGAAGTACGACCAGTTATCTGCAGTTCATGGTATTAAGTACTCTCCTGGATGTTTTAATCGAATACGATTACGCACCATAGCTGCTGTCATCTTCCTTCCGGAATTTACAGTTCCCATGTCAAACCATTCTTTAATTTCAGTATCGTATAAGTCAATAGGATTATGACCCAATATTTCCCCTCTTTTACCATTACATCTCCATCCAACACAAAAGAGAAGACTATGTATATCGTCTCCAACAACAACATCTTCAAAAAGATGATTTCGATCCACCTTCGTATAGATTACACTTCCACCGTTCTTGAAAATATAGGAACAAGCAATGCTGATTGCGCAACTTCTTGTTTTCTTTTCTTCCGATAGTTATTCACATTCTTGCACATGTTCCTCATATTCCATTTTAATGCGATATCTTCTGAAGCATTTTTCGCAACTTGTAACATTTTGCATTGTCTGTTACAATCCAAATGTTTCTACATCTAGGGATTTCTTTCCGTATACGATATACCAAAAAGTCTAGCATGCTAACGGTTTTCACACAATCCTGTGTGGTGTCATTCCGTACAATGTGGGCCACTAAAAACATATCAAGATTTTTCGTTTCGTCACTCACTACACCTTGACTGGATATTTCACTGTCATGTACTTCCATAATTTCTTCGTCCTCTCTTTTTTTCATTTACTTTGTCACTTATGTACGATTCTTTACGCCGTTCAGCTTCCTTCTCTTGCATTGAAGTCCGGTGAAAAACACCACTCCAATGCCAATAAATCCCTCTCTTGCCAAAGAATTTTACAGTGGATTCCTGATGCCTACCTGGCTCCAGTTTCATTTTATAGTCCATATATGCAACGCATGCAGTCCCATCTGGTAGTTTTTTCAAATTTGACATAATTTCCCCTATACGTACATTTTGCACCCTCATTCTATGAACATGTCCCATGTAAAATTTTATTTTCTGTATACAGTCATCCAATACGACATTTGCTCTGTTCTCATCTCCAATTTTTGTTCGTAAATTTTCTATGGCACCAAATGTTGAAAGACATTCTTTTCATTTAGCTTTCATTTGTTCATTTCTTATACCATGTAATAATGCAAAATTGATACTGTGTAACGAATCTCCACTGTTAAATTGAAGGTGAGTAAAATAATTATACTTAAGAAATTCCGCTACTCCTATAGTTTTTCTTTGTAGTATTCTTGTTTCTTGTTTTCCATAAGTTCCTTTTCAACCAAGTTTTTAGTATTTAATATATTGTCGTTAACAAGGCAGTTCTGTATATAGTCTATACACGCCTGTGGTTTTTCTTGGCCTTTAGTTATTTCGTTCGCCATATTAATAAATAAAGTCCGTCCAATTTTTCGACTATTGGCAATAACATTTTCTTCCATATAGTATTTTCTTCGCATTGCCTCACTTTATATTTTACGCAAAAAAAAAACATCGGATATTCTTTTACTCTTTCCGTTACATCTAACACGCTTCATCCCTCATGACAGTCTTTTGATATTGTCATTTCTCAATATGAATGTGACAACCTGTTTTATCTCAATATCATTAAAACATCTACGACTATAACTGTGTTTCACTATACTTCCTTCATTGAGAAGGTTTAACCAATCACTACGTCCTAATTTTCGTGCCAGACAGAACGCCCCATTCACAATTGACACCTTTTCCAGATTTTCATTGTTCGTAACATGCCTTCTCTTGTTTGTTTTCCTTATTGCTTGCAGTATATCATCCACTATCTTCACACTTGGACATTTTTCACGTATAAAAGCATTTTATAGGCCATCGGCATTGTGGTGGAATATTAATTTCGTTATTTTCTTCGCACAAATGTCGGTTGTTTTGACGAGTACCTTCTTACATTTCAAGGGTAGATTTCGTAGATAATTATATTCCATTAATTTTTTCGGGATGTTTCTAAACGTAAATCGGCTTATCTTAGCAAAAATCAAAACCTCTCTCACATTCCGCGAGAAAGAATTCTTCCAGACCTTTGCTTCATCAACCATGTCGTTCAATTTCAAATCAATATTATTTATTCCATTGGAAACAGTTGTGGTAATGGAGTTAACATTTTTGGTCATTGCGTATTGTCATATGAGGTAGGCAAAAAAAGTCAGATTAATGATTTCAGTTTTTGGACGGAAGGCAGTAATGGGCATGAAATGTTGAAGACGAAGCAAATGTACATTGTTATATACATAAAGTATATTTTTGTAACCATCTCCTTACCAATTGCAGATCCAAATAATAGCGGAAAATGATTTCGCTTCAACTAACACTTGTGACAATTCCTGTAGTACAATAGGATTATAACGTAACGGTTCTTTTGATTATTTTCTCGAACTTTCAATTCTTTCAATCAAGTAAAATTAATTGCGAACCACTTTTTCTGTTTTTCCTCTACACGTAGTTGCTGTTCGTACACCACTATCGTTTCGTTGACGCTTTAGGTTCTCACAATCTTACGGTGATTTCGTTTCCTGACCCTTACAATGTTTAGTTCGTGGACATGTGACGATAACATAGACTTCTTCACTTCGTGGTTATAAACCTTATACTCTTGTTATAAAACTATTATTTTCCTAAACATAATAAAAGGAAACTGTTCGATCGTTCTCGTCGTTCTTTATACTTTTCACACCCACATGCCAAATACATTTCACAGACGACACCAACATTCTGACATTAATCTTTGCAATAATATCTCTATTATTTCCATTTGTACTGTCAGGGTAATTTTCCTTACCATTTTATTTAACCTACTTCTCATGACAGCATCTGCTTTCTCATGCAATATGCCAGCCGTCATTTACTTCTCAAACCCTCTTCTTCTGTCACAGTCAATTGTTGCAATTTAGTATTCCTTGAAAATACATCCTACATTGCTGCATGTCATTACTATCTGAATTTGTATTGGGTTAAAAATTATTGTAATTTACCACGTATGATACCTGGTAACCTTTCTGTTTTTTTTGCTATTATAAATTCATTTATTAGAATCGGTTTTGCACATTGATAAATGGTCTATTTTCACCATAACTTCTTTCATACTCATATGTTCTTTTTGAAACATCCTTAACATCACGATCACATTGTTCTCTTTCCAGACATATATTTATCGTCAAAATCGGTTCACAAATTGTATGTCAAGCGCATGCAAGGACTGTGCAACAAACCAGCGTGTTATATTACAAAGTCTCTATTAAACACTTTTTCTCTTCATTTTCTGTTTCTTTTTAGAAAATCTGATTATGTTACACTTCCAATAGCAGCCGACCTAAAATACGGTCATGCTCAAGACCAAGATTTAGCATGCAATTTTTCAATTTGGAGATAATTTGATCTACAAATTCGTCAGCTTGGATTATACAGGAACGATTTGAACATTTCACCTTCTCCTCATGCATTATGGCCAAAGCTGAAACCATTTACCGATTCAATGTCCTGATACATGACTTACATCGAATCTTACAAGAACAGTTGTCTAACTTTATTCGTTACGATTTATGAACTATCTTCTGTGTAACTACTACATATTTCATCGTGTTTTAGCCGCAGAAAATAAATAGACATTAGAAACCAGGTGAACTTAAACTAAACCGATGTCATAATGGAGCTTTTCAAGAAAGTGGAAGGAGAGTTATTAATTATGTACTTTTCTTCATCTATTAATTCATTAATTCGAGAGAAAGGAACATCTGTTTTTTTTTTTTTTTTTACTTTTTTTACTGGAAGTTTTTGGAGATGAATCACAGGTTTTACTTGAACATGAAGCAGATGATGAAACAATTCTACATGTATCAAACATCTTCACTCATAAACTTGGTCTAAAAGTAACAAAAGTGCGATGGTTGTCTAAACAACGGGATCATAACCCTAGGTTGCACCAAACATGGGGGACATAACATAAATGAATGTTGTGTTGGCATTAAAGCTAGTCAGAGTGATAGAGTGATACGACAGAAAAAGTGTGGAATATGTCGGTTCTGTCACAGTTGGATCGTTTATAGCACTGGTGTGTTACAAACTTCCGTGGTTTTGGAACAATGTTATGTCATCATCTTCGCATTCACGTGGACAGATGTGCAGGTGGAAGAAAGTGGCAGAGGCAACAGTGTTTGTCGAAAAAGTAGTTAGGTCATGGCTGGTTGCAGACCATTTGATGACTCATCGGTTTAAGAGATGCTGTAACAATATCAATGAAGGAAACGCATACACTTTTAAGAGTGAGTTCGGTGTGGAATAATTTCATGAGAAATTATTATCTCTAATAAAAATATTCTCATATTATGAGAATGGGAGTTCATGAGGAAGTTACAGAAACTTAAAATGAATGAGGGTTGCAGGATGTGAGTGGTGTCAGAGGTGTCACACTGGGCATGATGTATGGGCTGTGTGACTGCCAATGAGAAGTGTAGAAACTAAAATAGTGTATCGAATACGTATAGACATGGGAAATACACCCTTCACGTCAGGGCGTCGGTCATTTTGAATTCAGTTGAATTTTTTTGTTTACATTCCCGTTAATTTTATAATAATCAATGCTCTTGTAACATTCCTAGTAATGAAACCTTTTTTTCCCTTTTTTCAAAATAGCGCCACAATTCCATTTTGATTTGATTTCATCCCATCCTATTAGCAGTTTGTTAAACTGAATCGCCCAACCCCCCCTGTTGTTCTTTCTCCGCCCCCGCCTGTTCTCCATCATCCTTTCAACCCTCCTCGCCTGCGCCACACCCCTCCCTGTCACTATTATCCACACTACCCTCATCTTACTGCATCCTACTGCATCTTACTGCGTTTGTTCGTGCCATATATACATTTCTTCATTATGGAATGTCGTCCCGACGACCGTCTATCCACAGACCCACTCAATGAATCATCTTCTCCTTCCTCATGTTTCCTCCCCGTTGCCCGGTCACTCGCCCAACACCTTGAACAAATCAAATGTAATGACTCTTCTCGCACCCTTTCCGAACCATCAGACGATCTATCAGAAAGACGATACAGTGATTTCAGCCAGGCCAGTGTAACTGTACTTGATTCGAAACGACGTCCTAGTTTACAACAATCCATCCCACCGAAAACACATTTTTCATCCCAACGACGTAATTCGTCGTCCACCCCATTACGTGCAGCCCACACCCACTCACACTCTGACGCTGTCCATAACCAACCGTTGTCCTTGTCTGCAATCTCTTCTCCACTAGCTCCACTAGCTCCACTAGCTCCACTAGCACCGGTACCACAACAAACAGCGCAGCGGAAATCAAAATCAACGCTTCACAGACAGCTCAAACAAATAAATATTCCTCCTACATCAACTGCTTCTGCAACAACTGGTACTGAATCTAATTCTTTTTCGTCCTTGCGACGCCTCTTTCATTCCAAGAATAACTCAAATTCATCGACTTCGAAAAGTCATAGGCATTCGCAGAGATTGTCCAAAGATCATTCACGTTTACAATTTTATGGTGTTCCTGCAGACACGGAGCCTAAGTTCTATCACTCTCCTTATTTCGTTGTTGCAGATGAACCCCCAAGCCGTCCACAACCGATTCGTCCAGTCCTACATGAAGAAGATCGCAACCCAAAGAATCGTGGAATAAATGCAGTTTGGAAATTTTTAAGCGGTCAAACTCGAAGTAAGACAAAACCCAACCGATTGAGTCGCCGTGGTAATCATTCGACATCGTCATCAATCGACAATCTTAAAAATAGTAATATTTATAACAACAATATCCACGATAAAAACTATATAAATAATAATTTTAATTGTAAAAATAGTTTCGATAATGTGAACGACAAGGCGAACAATAATATGTCGTCTTCACCAACTACTACTCCACAACATGCACGTCGTGCTGATTTGGTTGCAGAATCATTTAGATTACTTCGTCGTTCTTCAAATTTATCAGGCACAGATAATATTGAAAGAACTATCCGTACGTCATCATCGAAATCAAATGCCGCACGTACAGGATCATCTGTCACCATTACCAATCCATCACCTTTATCTATTCCAACAACACCCTCACCGCGACCTTCATCCTTTTCACGCACATATTTAAACTGCAAACATCACTACAGTCAAAACTCATATCGTACCCGATCTTCCAACACGTCTAGTAGCAGTGCGACAGTCGATGGGTGTACACAACCTGGATCAAACGTATTAAAGTCCCCAACGCATCGACAGTCATCAAGAGCTGCAGAGTTCGTGGCGACGCACAAGCAAAATACTTCACGCGGCACGTTGCCTGTTTTTCACAATGTGTCACGTGCTGCGACTTACGCTGACGCACGGGAGCCTAATACTTTCGGAGGGTTTCGCAGCCGATTCGTGTTTACTACTGATAGTTCTTCGGTCAGTTCATGTTCTGACCGAGAGGATGATGCACAACATCTACTTCTATCAAACAGACAGATGCTTGCCATGAAAATCAAGTAGAAGGTGTAAACATAGCAAACTGTTTCAAAATTAAATTACTATTTTTTTTCCATGTTTTTTTCTATGTTTTTCATTTTCTCGTTATTAACAATTTAAGAATATGTTAGTGTGTGTCGAAGGTGGTGCGAGGAAAGGGGTGAGCAAATGAGAGAAAAGAGTAACAAGCCATGAAGGCAACTTAAAAGTCTATTGGTTGCAAATTGTGGTGTGGGTCGTCCTAGGTCCGTCTTGAAGTCTCAAATCAAACAAACGCTCATAGTTACCGCATAGTAGAGCAGTAGTCGACATTTCCGTGAAAGAATGCTGTGAACTCGTCCAACTTTTTTTTTCATTTCGCCTACTGCTATGAACACGTAACGTCGAACAATTTGAATAAAAATGTCAGGCAAACGGAGGAGCAGGGCTGAGGTTGATGAAATATTCGATGATATCTGAAACCAAAATCGAAAACACGAAAAACTATATGCGCCGAGAGTGAACGGAATTGGCGGTGCTGTTGAAAATGGCATGCACATCATTTGAAGATGGAATTATTGTTGACCACCGCCGTCCAACATTCGACCTTGTCCCCATCCAGCAACTCCATTGTTGTTATTATTATTTGGTTGGTCTTGAACCTCATCAAAAGCATGGTCAAATTCGTCATTGTTACCGACAAGGTATTTTAATAATCTTGGTGTTTTCAACATTGACACACCCGCCATTTGCGGATATACATCCGCCATGTAGTAATAGATGTGACCGGCGAAGATGCCTAGTAAATCCATTGTAGGTGACGAACCTACAAGGAATGAGAAGAGGAGGAGAACCCATGGAAGATAAGGGGCGGAGAAACTGAATAAACCAAGGAAGTTGACAACTTGACGAGAATTTTTACGACCCCATACGTAAACCATCATGAATGTAAGGCTAGGACCCAAAAAGTTAATATTTGTAAATGGAGAAGCTAAAACGAGTAGAGATGCACCGAATACAAGCATGAAAAGGAAATCTGCGGTACGTCCTCGAAACGTATTGATTTCCAACATTTTACAATGACGATAAAGGAAAAACATATGAAAGATGAAGTCGATACTGAAATCTCCAAAGTAAAGGAAATTGGTGACAATACGCCAAATATGAGCTTTCTGAAGGACGAGGGACCAGTTAAGATAAAGTTTGTAAGGGGTGATGATGTCAAAAGCGACGGTGCCTGTAGTAAGAACGGAAAGGCAGATGTAGGAGCGCGTGACGGGAGGAACTGATTTCCACCATTCTTCGAGAAGAGACATTTTTTCGTTCTTTGTCGCGACGACCGAGAGAGTGCGAGAATGTGAAGGAGGAAGCACAAGAGAAGAGGCGTTCGGTGGGAAAGAGGCACTTGGAAGAAAGCGAAGACCAGACGAACGTGTTTAGATACGACGATCGCAAAGACGAAATTGACTGACTTTCATCATGGGCTTGTGTTCATCACACCACGGGACCAAGCAAATTTTATCATGTTGATTTAACAGAATTCCCAGTTTTATACTGTAAGTACTTATTGAGCTGTAATGTGACAG
>JAULBU010033786.1:0-15949 GCA_032358235.1 Odonthalia washingtoniensis
TTTGCAGAAGTATCCTCATCTTCCAAACAAACTGACGGTTCTCTGTTACGGTTCCTCTTAACAACACTGCCTGTACAGAAGCCCCCCTTGCATTTAACGAGTACAGTTCTGAACATTTCGTACCTATAACTTCTCCTGAAATACAAACTTCGAAATTCTCACCTTCAATTACATCAGGGATTAAGAAGCGATGACCATTAAAATCTACAGTTTTCCAAAATTCTGCAATTCTTCTAATACCAAAATTTTGATATGCTTTTCTCCATCTGTATGGTCTGATTCTGGAATGAAGGTCTCCTCTTCTCCATAATTCAAATCCCTTCGATGAAGAAATCCAGGCGTCATTATGTTCGGTGTTATGGGGGGCATATGATAAAGCAGTCATAAAGTACGTTCCATTGAGTTTAGGTAGTATATTAAAACACATCAATCCTTTTTCTCCTTTCTTATCAATTCCTAAATTCTTTCTAGGACGGTACACTAATCCCCGAAGTCCATCTCTGTATGTTGGAACCCAACCATCTGCCGGTTCAACACGTGATAGGTCTATCACTATGGTTGAATCATTGGATTCAGATGTTTGCCATGTACATGGCTCTTCAAATTTTGGTAATGGTGACGGTGGAGGTGAAGCGGAAACTGATGCAGAAGCAGAAACTGAAGGTGAAACAGAAACTGAAGCAGAAATAGAGGCTAGAGGTGAAGCAGAAACAGAAGCAGAAACAGAGGATAAAGTTGAAGCAGAAGTTGAAGTTGAAGAAATAGGAGAATCGGAAGAAGGAGATTGTGATGATGATGGTGTAACTGTTGTCATAGAGGCATAGCCACAAACAGAAGCAATAATGTCATTATTGCATGGGAATTTGGTCTTGTGAATAGGTCGACGCAGACAGTATTCGCAGCCTTCTGTGATACATTCTGCAGGTTGATAATCTGCAGATACTTTTGGCAAGCATACTTCAGAAGTTTTCGCATTTGGAAATGTGCAATCGCTGGATTGATACATACATTTTGCAGCCGCGTACGGCTTTGCTGATACGGATACTGCTGCCAAGACAATTGTCAAAAAAACTAAGAGTGCACCCTTCGTGAACGAGGAAGATGATGAAAAAGTCATAGTCAGTGTGTTGGTTAAAATTTATCTGTCGAGGTGGAGTGGGGAGAGGTGAGAGAATAATGAGAAAAGATGAGGACGAGAGAAGAGTCCAATTTAAATTCAATGAGATATGATGTCAATAATAGCCGTCAGGAACACCTTTTTCAATAATGGGTGGTCCCTGAATAATATTATAATATTATTGAGAAAGCTGTTGCTTACGGTTATAAGATTATTATTAAGAAATGGGTATTGCTTACGGTTATTGAATTGGGCTCCCCTTGAATTTTTAATGAATTCTAAAAATGTGTTTCCGTGTTGTTCAGTCTGCCGTTATCAAAAAAGAGAAAAATTGGTATCAGAAATCGGAAGCGGTGGTACTTGATTTTCAAAAACTTTTTATTATCAAATAATATTTCAATGGAAAAAGTAATAATAATAATATTATTACGTATACATAACATTCTCATCAGGTCACCAGCAACAAACAAAATATTTTCGTTTCATCTTTTTATTTTTTTCAAAAATATTGAAAAAAATGTTTATGGCGACTCTTTTAAAAGTTATTATTATTATTATTATTTTTTATTATAAATAAATAGAAAAAGTTGTCAAAGTATTGGTACAGCACCACATAATTTCATATGATTTCTATGATTTCTTTAACTTTTTAGCGTTATGTAATCCTTTTTTTATGCCCCGTGGTTTTAAATTGTTGGTCCATATTAGTATTCGTACTGTTCCGACGAATACACCTCCCTACCAAATTGAATTGTTATATAATAATAGAGAAATTACACGATCAGTAGGAGTAAAATGATTCGAACCCACATTTCAGGGGTTCCAACATACTGTATAGCTATAGAGGCGGCAATAAATGTCAATCCAACACACGCAACCATTTACTATATTCTATCTCTAAAAAACACCTCACCTTTGAGGTCTATAAGCACATCATACCCGCCCATAATTTATTAGCACACTAGTCCGCCCCTGCCCACATGCTCTGTACAGATGCCCACGTAACAAACTTCGTAAATAATTACCGTACCTAAACGGACGAAAATCAAACCGTGATAAATCGATTATTTTCAAGACCGCTGGATATGACTAAATATGTACCACTTTTGACACCTCAGAACGTCTAAATAGTCCTTTATGGCTATTTACAAAATAGTCCTTTCGGACTATTTATTTATTTTGGCCCACTAATTTTAATAAATTTATTCATGTTTTGGCATTCTTAAGGAAATTCATCGTTTGCTATGAATTGACCGTAATTTCCATAGCTTTCAAGAAGTTTTGATAACAGGTAACGCTTTTCGACCTGCAATATCCCTCGTAGAGTGCCAGTAGTCAAAACACGACTACCTGAAAGGTGGATGAGTTTTGTTACACAAAGAAACCTCGTACAGTTGACATCCATTCTTCGTTTGATGACCTCTCCATGAACCATCAACTTGAACCATCAACTTCTGGTTTGTACGAGAGACCATCAGCACAAACTACACAACATCGCTTTTTGCCGAGCTTTATAGACCAATGGTACTTGATAGTAGATAATCTCAGCCTTTTACCGTCAACATCTTTAAATTCATGTATGCGTCGTCTCTTATTCCAACCAGGAACCTTCGATCGAATTTGTTCGATGTCCATTAAATGGGAATTGGTTGGTGCGTCATTGCTTTCCTCTTCAGTTCCATGCTGAAAACTAGGACTTCATAAATTTATATTTGGACCATTTGCATTTGCATATGTCGCACCGGGTACAACGTCCAGTATCTGATCATAACAGATCAACTCCCTTGCAACTTCATCGATAAAATCAGAAAGTTTTTCTACCTTATTTAAAACAGCTTTGAATAAATTTGGACTTTCAAATCTCGCAACTGACTGCAGACGATCCTTTCTTTTTATAAAGCGCCTTAAACTTTCTCCATTAACTGCAACAGTTTTCAGTGTTTATATAGCAATCTTCGGTTCCCATGGTTGAGCTACAGATGGGTTTCCCATTATAGCTCTATACTGTGTAGCCTCATCTACACCCCCTTTAGTTTTGAATAAAAAAACCTGTTCCTTAGATCTAATTGAAAGGACAGGATCAAGTATTCAATTAATATTGACATACCCATAAAAAATATGCCAAAATTAGAATTGGCTTTCGAGATTATTTCTTATCGATAGAAACTAAATTAGGAATTGAATGTGGAAGTAGTTTGTTATCGGGACTGCAGTTATCAACGTGGTCCCACTAACATGGAATATTCGCCAAACCAAGAACGAACATTGCAGAAATTCTGCAGTCTTCACTCAAAAAAGCAACGACTATTAATCAAATGACAGTTTCAGTTGCGACAGTACAAAACTCCATTAAAAAGATAAAATTGTAGCCTGGGGTAACAGTTGACTTACATGAACTTTGTCTATAAACTGCTTGAATGTACTGTCCCCTAATTTACAGACTACCGGATCATATCTTTTGTTATGTCAACCAATTTTTAGACTACTAACTGCCGCCTTGATATTGATCTCCAATGTAGCTAATTATTGAAAAGTCATTTCAAAGTTTGGAACATTTATAAATGAAAGATCAATGACTCCAATGCCATTTTCGAGTGAGAAATAGCTCTTTTCAAACTCAATTGGAACTCCAACATTCTATCGAAGAATCCAAACTTGTTGCCGAGAGAGAACAAGCAAAAAGATGAATTGGATTCGCATTGCGTAATGGTAGTGGACCAAAGGTCAAAGATATTTACCAGAAATCACGCTACTTATCGTCTGGATCACCAATCTTATTCGATCTTGCATTTTTTCTGTTCCTTCTTAGTTCCTCCCATAGCTTTTAAATGGAATCCGCTCGTCGGTGTTGTTTCATTGGCGGAGTGACGTGTACATGAGGGAGAATCGCTCCATAAACAAGAAACATCGGGAACAGACCTTCGGGCCCAGTAGCGCAGATTACTGCGGAAATGGCCATAAGTAAGAAATCATCGTCCGTTGTTGTCTTGTATATCGATTCCCTAATAGTGATATGAGACCGGTAGAATGGCGCGTGGTACCGTTCCACGGTTCCTATGTCACCTGGGATTTCAATGGGGGCTTCCCTCAATTTTAATACATCATCGTGTGCAGCAAGTCTGAATTTTTTGACGTATAGTTGGACCCTTGATCTATGTTGAGAAAGTATGGGCCCACAGAACATGAATTTCCACATTCGTCTAATTTATTTCCACAAGTCGGAAGCCGTTTGTTATTTCACGAATCAGCCGGCCGTAAAGTGAGTACCTTTGGCGACCATGTGGATGAATGATTTATCTTGTATCCTCATCGTATGTACCTGTACCTCATGGTTGCATCTTAGATGATCGATGCCAATCGTCAATTTAAAGTGACGTGGAGTTGCACTTCGTTTCGCGCATATTTCACAATCTGCTGCAATCGAATCTACTGATCTTCTTGTCTTTTTATCTGCGTTCTTTCCTTGTGCCAGTCTAAAAAAGTTCTGAATTGTACGATGGGTAGATGCCCGAAAGTTTAATGGATTCTCTGGAGTTCATTATATGTGTAAAACACGAAAGGTGGTCTGTTGGGCTCCAAGGATAAATCAGGAAGTAGTTATTCATTTGCAGCTTCTATCTCCTATCTTTATAGATGATGTACTGCTGTTGGATGCTAATATCCAGGACGTTCTGGATGAGGTCTTTCATCACCAGAAGTTCTGGAGTGCCGTTGTCTGTCAAAATTATGAAGTTTACATCAATGATGATGCCAATGTTCTTAAATGGGATTTGAATCCTTGAATCTCCATGTGTATCACTTAGTAATACAACCCCTTTTACCTACTTCCCCTCAAGGGGTCTGACCGCCCTCGATAATTTGAATTTTTTGCAGTATGCTGAGTATTATTTATCAGAAATGATGGACATGCGGCTAGCTCCGGTATCGATTTTGATACGTTCGATATTCACATCTCCTGTTTCGTTCAAAGTGGTGCATACTCCATTTGAAACGTTACAATTTCTTGAGGTATAGATGAATTGAAGCCCGTCTGGTGTAAGTTCTGGGTTGTCTATGATTTAAACTTGTTGCCCGATTTGTTGATTGGTGGCGTGTATTGATTTCCACACTTCGGTTTTAGGTTGATTACAGGATCCCCTTTCATGAAGTTACAGCTCTTGATTCTTTTTTTTATCGACTGGACCTCGTGCGTCATTGTTGCCTCTAGTTGTACATCCAGTAATGTAGGCGGAACTTGATAGTTTGTATTCAATCTCACTTCCCAATCCACTTTTCATATAGGCGCTATTGCTATCGCTACTACAATAGTCTACCCATTGAGATTATTCCACATATTCTTCATCGTAGGCGCTGGAATCCTCGGCATTAAAGATTGGGTCCAGGTCAGTTATCGTAATCAGTGCGGAAGGATGATTCTCTTTTAGTTTCTTGATAGAAGCAGATACTTCTTCACGGAAGTGTTTATCATTTTCCCTATGGTATTTCTTACATACGAAACAACCGTGGACGCCACGAATCCATGAATACTTTAACTGTTTCCTTCCTCTTTGGCTCCGGCTGTTTCTATTCCTCACTCCATGCCGTTTATGGTATATTACATTTCGTTTTGCATTACCACCGAAATGTTTACCTAGTGAGTATATTGCCTCTATATCCCTTGATCTATATACATGGCGATACAGATTGCTTCTGCTGCTTTTTGATTGTCTGATAATCTATTTGCGATTCTGTGTATGGCGTTGTCGAACTACACGGGAATGAATAAACTGGCATGCGTCTAGGCAGTGGACAATCAATGCCTTGTTGTTACACGATGCCACGTGTAATATAATACGGTGCTAGTGGGTGGTGGTGGTTTGTCTGGGGTACCGTAGCGTTGGAGTTGCTTCATACAGTTGCAGGTCACGACGTTTTGGCGTGTATATTAGTCGCCGTTGGGGCGTGTGGATCGTGGTTGGATCAGATGTAGATTTAGATTATACGCTGATGTGGATCGTGGATTGTACGTAGGTGTGGATTATGGGACGTGTGGTTATGTGGATTGAGGGGCACGTAGAGTTAACGGAGCGGGCGTAGTACCTGGTAGAAACGGTATTGTAGGGCAGGTATTTCGTCTGTAGGGCTGTAATTCATACATGTACGAATGTGAGTGACTTTTGACGGGGTGAATACATCTGATGTCGGAAATAGTTATAAACGTATAGTTTAATAAATGTAGATTAGAAGGTGAGGAAAGGGAAAGTGAGAAAAAGGGAATGATGCTTGTTTCGTTCTTATAGGACATGAGAACGCCAAAAGTGAAAGAAAAGAGACAAAAGATTATTGGGTTCCAGTGTGTGTTATGTTGTAGAAGGTGTGTACCATGGTGTTATACGGGCTCTATGTGTTGTGTTATACGTGTCCAAGATTGTTGGATGTTTCACAGTGCCGAGGATAATTAGCGCTGTAGTTGGTGTGGGTTCGCCTTATTTATGGCGTCTTATGTCTGTAATTAGACAGGCGTTTTGTGCCCTTTCTGGCATACGATCCTTCAGGCTCGCTTGTATTTAAGGTATGTTAACTCCAGTTTGCAACTGGCCAATTAAGGGGCTGTCACCTTGGTACGTGTTATCTAACTGTTTCTGGAGTGAAATCATGTTTGCTACGAATATTCGGAACAATGCAACTTGAGACTTGTATGGTTTCTTCGCCATCTCTGCCGTAAGTATTAGGTGTTTACATTCCCCTAATACCCTTAACTTTCTGTGCTCATATACCAATCTCTTAGTAACTTTAAGTCATCTTCATGGTTGTTGCAACTGTCTCGGTATTCATTGAAAACATTCAGAGAATTCACTTTCAACATGACTGTAATAGCCTGTAACTTCTCCTCATCTTCAATATTACACATAGGCGACAGTGTTTTAGATCTTCGTATACTTCTTTCCAAGTCTTGATAATAGGCTCCATCATACTTATCGTACCGTTCAAAAGCTTTCAAAAGTCCATTAAGTCCCAACCCATGGTTACGATCATCCTTCTAGTAGGATTTATCCTGATGTTTTCTGTGTTTCTCACCCTTGGTGGTCCGTTTATTCGTATCCTTTTACAGTTTGGTTGTAGGTTCTTTCCATATTTATCGTCCTCGTCATCCGAAGAATAATCTTCTCCAGGGGGGTCCAGGTGGGATCGGCGATTGTTTCATTGAGTTTAACGGTTCTGGTCTCTTATCTTTCTCTTATTCCCAATGGTGTGAGTTGTTCTACCTGTTGGTGTATTTAAATCATTTCTAGAAATTGGTGATAATGTTAATTTATCTTCCTGTTCACCAAGTCTACCTTCTTCTATTGCTGAGGCTTCAACTTTTTCAGCTCTCTTGGATGGTATGTGTGTTATTCTTTATATAGGGGTTTGATGATTGCATTGTTTTTCTTCGTTCTAACTACTGTTTAAATATGGATTCCTTTTGTTATCAAGAAATCATACCACATAACCATCATTCTCCTCGACCATTATTTGATTCCCATTGGTTTAAAAGCCTTTTTTAAGTCTTCCCATAATTATCCCCGTTGTAATAATGTATACATATATGCATCCAGCACATCTTTTTCATATACGGCCACTGATCTACCGTATGTGGCAATTTGTTTATCAATTGCCCCAGGAGGTGGTGGTTTTCGGTCATCGGCACCTTCGTGTTCATCATTTTCTTTTATGGTCTCTTCTTCTCCCTATTGTAATTCAGATATCTCAAATTCAAATTCTACACGTGGGTTGTCCGTATCTGCCCTGTTTCCTTTCTTTGATATTCTTCTTTAGCCTCGCCCGTCTTTCGTCTACTCTCTAGTTTAATTGTTCAAAAAGGTATCGAGTTACATTAGAATCTTTTAAATGTTTCTTCGATTCCAACTTTGGGGTTGGGACCATTACAATTGGGGGCTGAGTTCTCCGGCGATACGAGCTGACTGTCTTCTCTCCAACTGCGCAGTAGTTTTAGTCTTTTTGCCTGTCATATTTGTATCTTTCCGTGAAACAGTTATAACTGTTGAGGTTGCCTTTTATCATATTCGTTCCCCTGTTAGCCCGCAACTCTTTGTTCCATTTTCTCCTCCTTTCTTCTGGTTTTACTCTTTGTTTTGCTTCCTCTTTATTACCCTTCTTTCTTGTCTGTAGATCTATGCAGTTACGGAGGTAACATGTTAGATACTCCCTCCTACGACCTCTTAGTAGGCCGCTTACGAAGGAATGTTAATCCTGCCTATCCTGTCATTGCAGGTGGCGTGTCCTACTCTGGAGTCACCGGAATCCCTCTTATCGCTGTGGTTAGACGATTCACGAAATGGTTTGATTAGTACGTAGGATTTCTCCCACTACTAGCGTGTGCCACTTCGTTGTCAGATCTGCTCTTTTTAGATGCAGCAAAAGTTTGGTTCATGTGGTTTTCTTTATTAATCGGTAACTCGTTTCCATTTGCTCCGTTTCATCCATTCGACATCGTCGTTTTATACCCTCAGCCCATGAATGGCAAGTATATTTGACACGTGTATTCTGTTTCTTCACTCAAGAGTTCGTGTTCAAATTGGCTTTAATTATGCCACTTGTCAGACCAGGTGTTGTCACATATACCATAAGTGTATGTTATCAGCGTTATGTATCGCATTCATACCGCTTCTTAGTATAACATACTAATAATTGTATAACTTGATATCATTCATTATGCTATCGCCACCATTCGTTCGTTCCATATTCATTGTCCCTCAGTTGCCACTACCTTTATTATTTATCCCTCACCTTTATTACTTGTCCCTCACCTTTATTACTATCACCACACCTTCGAGTTTTATACTTACAAGAAAATTTATCCTTACATTAACAACATCCTTTGTACCCCGCCCCATACGTTCCCGTCAACCTGATTTGGACCTCTAATAGTTCACTTTTTTTACCCCCGTTCGTGAATTAGATACACGAACTCTTCGGTTTCTCGTTTGTTCCACACTTTTACCTGAGTATTGATGGATTTATTGCAATCTTTTTGCCAACCTTTCCACCTACATGATCTTCTTGGCCTTGACCATCTCGATTTGTATGAGGTCGTACTAGCCATTTACGTTTTCTTTAATCAATTCTAAAATATTTCGCTTATCCTGTCCTGTGAATACCGTCATCGGTGTTCGCCCTCCCAAGCGTTCCAACTCGGTGCTGTTAAGTGCAGCTTGTACTAGCGGAATTGTGCTTGGCCATGTGGTAACTGGTAGTTTAAATTTGAAAATAAATGTCCGTATGGTTCTTGCCATTTCTCTATTGACTACTTCTACTGTCCCTTTCGACCAGGGAAGGTAAGGTAGTGTGAAGTGATGCGTATACCTCAATCTTTCCCTCATTTTCTTCATGACGGTATTTTTAAAGTGTGTTCATTGATCCGACACCAAGGTCCATTAAATGTTGAACGCCCCGAACCAGTCCAATAATGCTTCTGCCACGGTGTGAGTATTAGCTTCTGTTGAGCGTGCCTTTCCTGTACTTGTCTAATTCCCTCTCTATTTCTTCTTCCACTTCCACTTCTTTATTCTTTATTTGGCTATGTCCTAGTATGTCTGTTCTGTGTCCCCCTTTTGTTCCCCTCCTGGTTTTTCCTTCCTTCCTAAGTCAAGTATTGCACGTGTGTCACGCCCTCTCCGAATGTTACTAGTGCCGTTGTTTTGTTCCTCTTTTCCTAATTGTCCGGTGGTCTTTCTGGCTGAAACCAGGTGCGAATCCTACTGAGAGCTTGATGATATTCAAGCTCGGAACCATCTCGTTTCATCAAATCTATAATGAGCCAGTTACGGGTGTGGTGGGTCGTGACTGGTCTTACAGGTAACCGTCACACTCGATCCTGGAGTAGTGATGGAAGACCTAATCGGCGCAGTCTTTTCTGGCAGATCGTGTCCCGTGCCAAGCCTGAGTTTCCCCCGATGATGCACCTATAGGTCGGATAGTTGGTGGCGTCGTTGCCAGAGCTGTTCTAGTTAGAGGAATCAGTGTTTTCGAATGACTTCGGGTTGTGCTTTTGTTAATAATCCTTATTGTCTATATTTAGTTATGGCCGGCCGTAGCCATGAGTATTTATGATAGTATCAATCAAGTCGATTAATACTGTATTGTACACGTGTATTGTAATCTGTTCTCGATTCTCTCTGGTCGATAATATATGCTTTCTTGGCCCCTTTGTACACGTGTACTGTGGTGTACGACTCTTAATTATTCCTTTACTGTATCCTGTAATCTCACTTCATCCCATTTTCTCTTCCTGTGCTTCATCCCCATCTCTATTCCTACCCTTCATTACTATCTCTGTCCCTGCCCTTCATCCCCACCTCTCCTTCCTTTCAGTTCTTGTTCGACTCACAAATGACGTAGTTTAGCAGCTTCTATACAAACTTACAGCCATGTATAGGAGCTAAAACCATCTTTAATCACCAATACGTACTTACCTCCATATTTGTTCCTTCCAATATGACTTAAGTCAAAATGAATAACCTCATTCTGTTTCATCCGGTGTATGGAATGACCCATCGGCTGTGGCACTCTCGTTTTGTCGTCTGTTATCAATAAATGCAGACAAGAGTCGCAAAAGAAACCAATTTGTTCGACCATACCCTTCTAAAACATATTCGGATGATATGTTAGCGACTGTAGTAGTTTCTGCGCGGTGTCCTTCCATGCAGCGTGTGCAGCTATCAATATCCTTAGGATTAATCCCATTTCCGCTACTGAATCCATACCTTTCCGTTCACTGTTAACAGTCCATTTAACAACACGCCATTTGCAGGTTGTTCTTTATTATCCTGTCCCTGATATTTACTAATTTTAAGTCGGTCGACCAATCACAATCATTTACCTCCGTGTTGATTGGAGCCGTTCGTAATGCTACCAATTTAATTCTCACTTCATTTTCTCCAGGTTGGACTGCCCAGCGAGTTAGAACATCGGCCCAGACGTTTCTGTGGCCGTCCATGAATTCAATTACATAACTAAGTGAGGACAGTTTTAGCACCCACCTCATACGTTTTTTTGCTACTTGCCGGTTTAGTCCTGGTTGGTTCCCTTCAGGATTCAAAATGTAAATTAAGTTCGCATGGTCCGTGAAAATGTGAGCCTCTCGCGCAGCGGTTAGAAAATGTAAACGTACCATTGATTCGACGACTGCAAGTGCTTCTTATTCGACGATACTCTATCGTTCTGAGTGCCCGTTAAATGATCCTGATTAAAACGCTAGTGGTTCGTCATCTTGTTCGTCTACTTTCCTACCCATGTTTTTCGTTCCAGTTTGTGTGAGCACTGATGTCCAATGTGCTTCCGACGCATGGGTGGAAAGATAAATAACGTACTCGTCTTTCAAATGTGCAAGTTGTACTGATTGTGATATTTGTTGCTTAATTAATTCTAGTGAAGAATTGGGTATAGTCCCCCATAATTGAGTAGTATGACTTTTGATACCGGCTTCTTTATTCGTTTCCCAATTTTTTTGTAACATTCTTCGCGTAGCTTGTGGAGTGGATCGATGATGGTTGGATAATTCGGTATCGAACTTGTCATCCAGTTCACAGAACACAAAAATTGTTGCAAGTTGCCGGCGGTGTTTGGGATTTCCATGTTCTGTAAAGATTTGATATAACTGCAAACCATTTCGATTGATTAATCTACCACAAACATTTATAGATGATTTGTACACCTCAAATATTTTGGATTGTATTTTGAAGTTGAATTTTTCAAATGTGTTGGAGAAAAATTTTAGGTTCTGTACCAGTTTTTCTTCGGCGGTCGCGTGAAGTAGAAAATCATCTAACCATTGAATCATCTAATTAGCGATCTCTTCAAACGCCTCAGATGTCACCGACTGGAAGTGATTGCCTGCATTGGTTGAACCATGTAATATTATGTTGGGTGTGTATGTGGCAACTGGCGTTTGTATTGAAATGACTTACTGAGATTCGGTTGCGAGAAGTATCTGCCAGTAGGCATAACGCATGTTGATTTTTGCGAAGACTGAACCTTTTCCGATAAATCTGTACGCTGCTTCCAATTCAGGCATAGAAGAGGGTACGGGTCTCGTGAGGTTGTTTACACCTCTCAAATGAACCGTGAATCTCAATGTATCTGTTCCGCGTTTCGGTATGGCCAATGTAGGAATCGCCCATTTTGAGGTGTGATTTATCCATACTTCCCTTATTTGTTCTAATGACCTTTTGTAGATATTATGAACTCCGACTTCCTTCGAAAATACGGTAGTTGCATTGTTTTGTAGGTTGTGATGTCTCTCTTAAGTTGAACATAAAAGGGTTGCATGTTTGGCGGGGATCTTCTCCCAGCTTTATCTGGAATATATTCCTATATTTTTCTTGTATTTATGTCATCTTCTTTATCCCTCGGCCGCTTACTCCCTCAGTGATCGCGTTACTAAATGCGTCTTTGAACACTTGGTCTATCTCATGTAAAGTTTCTTTTCCCATGTTTTAGGTGGCAGTCATAAGTGATTCGACAAGATCGTCGTCCGTATCATCATACTAGATTCCTTGGTAATCCGGTACAGCTGCCAATTTTGGTTGTCCATTCTCCTCGATCACTGTTTATTTTAATTGATTTTCCATTCCTTCGCCGACATCTATCTCCTTCGGGCCTTTGTATACCTTGAGGAGTTTCTCATTTATATCTAAACAGATGCACTTCAGGAGAAGCCTCCCTAATATCATGTCCTGATCGATCACTCAAAAACGTACTTTTCAGAGAGATAAATTGGAAACTCCAAGCATATGCCGATCTGTATGCTGGAAGAGGCCGTAGACGAGATCGTTAAAGGAAGTTTGATGGCCGCCCTAAGCATAATGGGTATCTCTAATTTCTCTTCCTCAATATGTGCCCTCTGTCTCTCATCAATGTAACCAATTTTTCGGTAAGGTTCATTGATCGGCCTTTTAGTCACCCATGCCACCGTATTATGTACCACCAGGAAAATCTTGTCTGTTTGTCCCGTCTTTCACGGCCTATATCTTAACCACTTTCACCTTTAATTGGTGGGACTTCTTCTTTTTCATATGAACTCTTCCAGTAATGCAGTCTTCGTCTCTTCATACGTAATTTAGCACCTACATACTCGATTTATCTCATCACACTTCGGATCAGGACAGGGTTGAGACTATTTCTTTTCTTGAAACGGTTTTCTTTCTTTCTCTCCTTTCGCCAGGATGCTTATATCTGTTTTCTTTGCACCCCTGCTCTCATCTTTGTCTCTACAGACGATGTACCTAGCACGTTCTATGCCTATGTTTGTCACTTATTTCCTAAATAAACCAAAGTCTTTCTTTTTCGTTTCAGACCAAAATTTATAGTCTGACGGTACCAGCTCCTTCAGAGCGGGCGGTTCTCATTTGTTCATGTTTTCAGTGACAATCACTTTTAGGTTATCTTTGATTGAATGATACACCCTTCCTCTTCTGAGTTTCGTCATTATATCCGTAAAACATTTCAGTATCAATCCTTTTGGATGCTTTGAATCCGGTTTCAGCCGGACTCTTTTTAATTTTTCTTTGCGATGCATCATCCTTGACCGAACACCTGCATTGCTCTTGGACCAACTTTTTTAGAACTGTTTAGGTTACATATGTAACTTGCACAACTTCAACTAATTCTCCCACCTATGTGAGTGACGGCAGTATTTCTGCCACGATACATGCTTTCATCCCTACCGGATGTATTATTCAATAATCTGGTAATGCAGAATTTATCTCGCTGATGTGGAGTAAGTAATGTTCAAATGCAATTTGAAATGTTACCACACTGTCACCTTTAGTTGAATCCAATCCTGGTGGCGAGATAGTTGCTAGGCTAAGAGGCGTCGCCATGTTGTGATTTGCTGAATTACGAATATGTTCCGCCTTAAATTCATTTGCACGAAACCACCCTTTGCCGACGAGCCCGTGAGTTAAATCTTCAGGGCCATAAAGATCTTTGTTCTCGATTTCGAGCGTTTTCCCCAAAAAGGGAGTTAATGACGCCAGGAGCAAACGCGAGTAGAAATTAGGAACGCTTAACCGTAAAGGTTAGTCGCCGTCGGTAAGTTCGCTGTCAGTATTCGTATGATGTTCAGTTTGAAGTCCTACTTCGCTTTTGTCCCTCGCTCTATATCACGCAATAAGATAAGGTACAAATAACCCCGTGTCTCTCTATGAGTCACGGTTGCTCCACGATAGTTAATCATGATTTTTTTACCGCTTTTCGCTTCACTCGTTTATTTAAAGTCTAAATTCTCTCTCGAAATAAAAACTTCCTTGTTATTTAGCATTTAGCGATTTTTGCATTTAAACCAAATCCTTATCTCATCACCGACTGACAGTGATGTATTGAAATAATTGTTACCAACTGTAATAATGGCCACTTAATTAAATATTTGGACACATTAATTAATAATAGTCCTTCGTACATGAGGTAAGAATAGTGTGATACCAATCATAATTCTTCATAATTTGAGCACTGATCATCATGCTCTTACAAAACGAAGACAAAGATAATAGCCCAGGTGGCTACATTTTAATGTACAAATTTTGTTTTCGATAGTGATAAAACAAAGTGCAGATCATGGAGAAATCAAGGTTTAGAACAAAAGGAACTTTCTACTGGAAGAAGAAAAACATTTTATTGTTGTCATGATGTCGGGAAAATCCAACTCGGGATTACGGACTAGATATATAAACTAAAACATAATAATGGCATGTCCGTTCTTATTTAAGGTAGCAATAAAGACAAATAGTCAGAGTATTTGTACCATTGCTCCGCAAAGTTGGCACGCCGACGCTTCAACATTTCTAATTAGAAAAGTGCCAATTATAATAGTTGCTATTTTCGACCGCGCAACTATTTGTAATCGATTATACACATGACTGTTGATCGATCGATTTGAATTAATATTGTAGCCGAGTGTCGCCTGATAACAACAATTCCACCGATAGTGGTATTTGCTAAACTGTACAAGACAGTGTCGCGCCTAAATGAATTCCAGATAACTTGTATGACCAACAACAAATACACTCGAGTATCAATTACATTGTACAGTACGCAAGATATAAAACATTGATGTATTTTTGAGACTACAGTTGTCTTAATCGTGAGATGTCGGTACTTGTACAGTATTTCCTTCACAATGTGAACCCTGTCATGGTCTTCACCTGACGGAGATTCCGTGTCAGATGCGTTTTTCTCTATATCCAAATACGGCACAATTTTGAAATACATTTAATACTTGCGCAAGCGGTACGTCATCCTTTAGTAATATTACACACGGAAAATGAATATTTTGAATTGTTCTTACAAGCGCACGTCGACAAGCACAAGGGGGGATCCAAATCTAATCGAAAATATAACTCACACAATTACAGTACGGAAAAGATTCTTCTCCCATCACAGGAATCGTGTTCCACTACATGCAAATTTTGCAAAAATGTTAAATTTAAAAGGAATGCAAAGTTTTTGTATCTTCTTACAATTTACATAATTGTTTTTGAATATATTTTCAAGACACCGAATATAGAAATGTAGGTTGAGGCGGAGGAGGCTTTGATTTAAGATTTTGCGTGTAGATGTAATGGTATTGCCGATTTAGAAAGGGAGAAGTGGAGGTGAAAGAGGGCACTGAATTAAATGATGCGCGAGCGAATAATTAATGAATTTACCCAAAGGATACGACGGGACGTTGATCCCAAAGTAAGTTGTCATCAAAAATATAGCCCTGTTACGAAAACGGTAGCGACGGGAATTATTTTGAAACTCTAGACAGTAAAACTTATTTCAGTGAGCCAACAAATTCTTGTCTCGTGC
>JAULBU010033797.1:0-15944 GCA_032358235.1 Odonthalia washingtoniensis
CAATTGTTTAGTTATTCTGAACATTTCCTTAAATGTCCAGTCGGTACAAACCTCATACCGGAATATAAATCCGCCTCCATCTCGGCTTCTGAATTCATGCATATAATCACAGCTGTCCCTTTCGCAAGAGGCAGTACTTCTTCATCTTCGTCTTCTTTTCCAATTTCTTTCCCTCTTTCGGTAATTATCATATCCTGTTGTCGCGGCAGCTCCATCGCCGCTTCCATAATTTTCTACTTTCGTAGCCTTGTACGTCCACCAACCCTCCGCTTTTTTCTCTTGCTACACCCTCCAATAGAAACGGACATTGCTCTTTCACCCTCTTTTGAATCCATGGCTGAAACATTCGATTCTACATCTCCTCAAGTACATGGCAGGTTTCGAATCCCAACTACACACAAATTTCGCAATGTGAAATTTACCGTCACGGATTCATCTGCTCATACTCGTACTGCTGTCACACACAGACAGCCATGAAAAATTCACGGACCAATCACATCCCACCACGACATTTTACCACAATTTACCACTGTACTTTTATTTTTTTCTCGACAACAGAGCTTTTTGAAAGGCTTGTGGATAAATTAGAAGTGGCTATTTTTGGCACCGGTGTAGCCACATGGAGGAAATAGATACTTCTAGTATCTATTTACTCCGCTATTCTGATCGGAATAATCACCGAAATAAGGGGAGGAAACATAAAGAATCCGCTAAAAAAGCCTCATTTTCTGCATAATTATTTTGTCATGGCTGACAGTTTAATAAAAATCAAAAGCGCACAAAATTACGCCAATCTTTGTTATCGACATGATATAATTTTTTTTCACGCCTCCTCCGCCCTGTCTCCATGCACAATCCAATTCACAGCCACATCGAAAAGAGAAATATCAGCGCCGAGACAAGCTTTCATACCGACGGGAACCACTGGCTCTCTTGGGACCAACTGCGACCCCGAAGTCAGAAACATGGACAAGCTTGAGAGTTTTCCAACATCACACGGAGTACTACATGCGTTTACCTCCCACAGCCCGCTACCATCTCCCAAAACTGGAAAACAGCGGCAAGAATCGCGGGCATCATCGACTCAGCAATGGATACTGTCCCACCTCCTCGACTACACATCTGTCATCGTACATCCCTATCGGTCGCGATCTCTCCTGCCACAACAAAAACGGAGGATTTAAACTCTCCGTACGTCGCACCCATCACACGGACCGAACCTAAACAACAATCCTCACAATCCTCACCGTCTCTACCCGTCCCCTCGAATGAACATTCGCATTCCTTCCCAACGTCACCACATAACCTTCCCAATACACACTCCACATTTGTTGCGGCCACTCTACTTCCAACAACTGTACCGCCCGGATGAGGTACTACAAATTTGATGAAAATAAATATATCACACTACTGCGTTTTGTTACCACAACGCGCGCCCATCTGGTGAAAAGGGGGAAAAGAACTCGTTGTTTATGGATGTTACTCGAAATTCTTTCGCAATTGGGAGAGGTGCAACAGATTTTTGATGATTTAATTTTAGAGTTCGATGAGGACGAGAAAAGGAAAAGGACAGAGTCAAACGCGCTGCGGAAAAGAGATTATGTTCAATTAGCTATTGGGGGAGAATTAGGTACTACGCTCTACGGAGAAAGGGAAATAATAACATAAGTGGGGGGGATAGAGAAATGAATATGAAACTGTTTCAATTAATTTTTGTTAGGTGGAATCGAGCACGGGGTGGACAGATGGTACACTGTCTTTAAATCGTAAGAGACGAAGGTATTTGGTGGATGAAAACTGTGATGATGAGATGCAAGAGGTAGTCATCAAAGATAAGATAGCGAATTAGAAGATCCAAAAGGAGAATATTGCACTGAAAAAGCAAGAAATAGCGTTGGAAAAACAACGGTTGGCTGCAGAAAACTGGCGTTTCTTGAAATTATTTGAGAACAACGAACATCGGTTGGAAATATAACACAGAAGGTTGGAGATCGATGCGTCCGAAAGGACGGCAGCAGGGGAGGAAAGGGAAAAACGTTGTAGATGTATTATATTTAATTGCGAGTAAGATGCGCAAAGAAAATTGAAGATTAGCAATTTAAATATCTTGCAAGAGTCGGACTTGGATAATAAAAATAAGAACCAACTTGACCTCCATTCCCAATACATGTTTTAAAGTTCAAAATAACAGCAAATGTAATGTAAATTAAATAAATAGGTGCTTTTCTAACTTGAAGTGAGCGCACTAAATCGTTTCTTCTCCACATCTGTTTGAGGTCTTTGTAACTCCATTGAACAGCCTCAGGGACGCTACTCATAACTGTATTAAATAGTCGCCGTTTCGGTGTCGCCGTTAATCGATCATATCTTACTTGTAGCCACGGTCTCATTACATAGGCCTTGTCCCCAAAAAAGTAAAATTTCTCCCGTCTATATTAAGACTACCTTCCACATAGCTACATAAACCAATGTTCCTACGTAGTATCAAGTCATGGCGCCTCCCCACCTCCGGCCCATAGAGAGAAGATGAAACCATCTCGAGTGATGACGGTCTGATATCTTAAACAAGGCATTCTTTTGTGGACGGAGTAACAAGACCTTTGCACTGAATTTATATCGCTGGGTCTTCGCACCCTTATTTTGATGCAACCTACGAAGCCCACACATTTGTCAAGTGATGCTCCAATTTCTTTAATACGTTGTGCATACAAATTTGCTCTTTCCTTCATAAATTCACGTTTGAATGTAGTTATAAGGTGACTATAGCTATGTACAAATCCCTCAACGGTCTCCCAGAAACATTCGCTCATGACCAATTTTTTCAATTCAAATACAGTCTCCAGGTCCATCCGGTTGAAGTAGATGAAATATGCTTTAGTACTATACAGAAAGATTAGATTTGATCACACCTGCAACCCAGTCGCTTGGTTTTCGTGCTTGGTAAATGTAGTACGGAAGCGATTCTTGGCAAGTCCTTTACTCGGAACCTAAATTCGTGCAGTGACAAATTGTCTGAGTACGTGCTGATGTTAAACGTTGAAGCACGAATGCTTTGTGTTCGTAACGTTAAGTTTTTGACATACTTTTTTTCTTCTATGTACTTTCGATACATTCGTAGCTTTACCGTTAAGCTCGTCTTTCTTGACAACACAGCCCTAAGCGTGTTTTCTGTTCGTCGCAACCTCATCCTTGCTTTGCCTGCACTGTATGATGTTTTGCCAACCATGACCCACCGTGCACTCGACTTGTCTTTTTTAAAATAAAAATCAATTCTCCTCTTCGGTTCCCCCTCTCCGTTTTCATGCGGGAAATCATTACCCACCTCGTTTGCCACTACCGTTTTTCCAAAATGCTTTTCGCCGACAGCGTTAAATTTTTTATTTAGTTATTTTTTGACACGTAGCCAAAAGGTTACCAATTACCCACTCTCAAATTCTAAAAACGCTCTAACCTATAGTGATTTGACGACATTCCTCCCATCGTCACCACAGCAATGGTGATACTGTACTACAGTAGTCCTTTCTCACAGTTATCAACTCGATAATTGTAAGAAAGAACTACTCCCTTGAAGGGTCTACATAAAGAGCCAATCAATTTGTATAAATGATGTGTCCATTACTGTAATATTCAAAAATAGTTGAAATTGAGCGTTTATTTGATAATGACCACCAATTATTTTAAATTATTGCGACATATCAATTTACGGGGCCAAATAATGCAAATTAAATCATCGGTACTGATGTGCACCTTTTTCTATAAAATTATATAATTACTGAATTTCACGATCATTTGATATAAATTTGAGTCATGACATACCATTTTTGAATTATTCAGTAATGGATTGATTTTTTAACGATTTTTGTCAACGATTTTTCCAAAAATTTCAATTTCAATGGAGAACATAGAAACGTCTCATGTTACAGACGCATTACTCCTTCTCTCGCATAAGGCTTGCGAACGTCAAGGTGAAATTTATAGTGTTATCTTGGGCGAAGTAATTGAGAACGAAAACCAACAACTTGCATCAACTTGCCCAATATTTGATTATTTCTATTAAAATGGGGGATGAGCTGCCATTTTAAACATGACACAGTTTTCACCAGACGTAGTTTGTATTTTATATAACGACATAAGTGATGATGTTAATGCAATATATGATGTTGGTCACAGTCGAAAATCATGCGTTTTTGGAAAAGACCCATTTTTATGACATTAACAGTATCAAAACACTGGAAACAATCGGATATGATAGCATTTTTATTCAATATGAAAGGCCCAAATTTTGAACGCTTCATTATAAAAATTGTTAATATTGTGCAGCCATTATTATACAAAAGAATGATGTAATATGGAGCAGAAAAATATAGTATGGACTATCTCATAAGTAAGAAAATATTATTCACATATTTAGCTTATGCTCAGTAGGTCACATACGTCATCTTTCAACAATTATATCGCCGAACTGGAGTATGCAAGAGGGCAAGAAATATTTTAGTGGTAATCATAAGTTGTATGTATATAAACTAGAAGTTTTAGTATTACCTAGAGGACTGGAAGTTAATTGCTCACAGCATAACCCCGGATTCGTTTCTGATTTAGAGAGTTTTCAAAAAACATGCCGAATTCATTCGAAAGCGACAAAACATCAGAACCTGAATCAGATTTTAACAATATTGGAGAGTTGAGTAGTGATTACATAAATTTATGAGCCATTTGAATGGACAGGAGCTATCAAGGAGTGAAGGAATATATTGGAGGAATACACACACACAAGAAGCCATAAGGCCGAAATTTGACAACGACAGGGGACCGATTTAATTAAAAAGTTCCCTCCGATCGTATTATAGTTGAGAATTTCTTTAGGCGTATGCGAGTGCTTTGGACAGTTATGGCAAATGAATGAAAATGGGCAGAAAGTAACTATGATATTATAATGCACCTTTTTGTGGCTTCGACAAATTTTCAAGTCAAACAAAGTCCATTGAGAAG
This sequence comes from Odonthalia washingtoniensis, assembly GCA_032358235.1. NCBI lineage: Eukaryota > Rhodophyta > Florideophyceae > Ceramiales > Rhodomelaceae > Odonthalia > Odonthalia washingtoniensis. Next base: position 4,990 of record JAULBU010033797.1, read on the forward strand.
CACTGACAACGAATTTTATGGTAAATATAGTACCCGTTATATTGAAATCGGGGAGACCAAGCGAAGAAGCGTCGAGAAAGACAGAAGCGCTATTGTGAAAAGCGAAGACGTCTTATGAATGTTCAATTCAAGGCTTTGTCAAATGATCATACCGAACAGCTATAAATGAGTTCACTTGAATTATTAATTATCAATGATTTAATATAATTGAAAATATTTCATACATATGGCCCTCTTCTAATACACGTGCAATGTCTACGGAAGGAGTTTCCATCTTTGTACAATTTGCAGAAAACGTACTGTAATTCCATTGTTTTGAATTATGATTGAAAATATATTAATTTACCCGGTCTTTGCACAATCAATCAATATTTGTCGGAAAGACCTAGTATGTTCATTTCCGGTTCCCCCCCATCATATCATTCCGGTTGGTGACATGTACATTCTTTTCTTTTTCATTGGTCCAAACCGTTGCGTAATGTACACAATATGTACATTACGGAACGTTTTATGATGTCATCATGAAAATGAACCAGTGCATGCTGGGCGTTTTAATAATAAAATTGAGTCTGACAATGCAAATTTTCACTCCATGTATATCTGTTCCACCGGACTGTATGTACTCAGGTTTATAAAAAATAATACTATTTTATTCGTGTTCATCACCTCTAACTAGAGATGCCCTTACCGCGATGTGATAGCATAATCTCTCTGTGACAAGTGCACTTGTCTTGGAAATGGATATAGTGCTACGGATGCATTGTGGACAAGGTCCGATTTGCAGATAATCAGATTGTGTCCTTTCGATTTATATTTATAGATTTTGTCTCTTCAAAACATTCAAAGCATCGTCCATCTATGAACGGGGTGATAAATTTACATAAAATGAACAAAATTCGTACAAACATTATTTTATTTCCGATTTATTTTATAAAATAAAATAAAATCATTTTTTTTAAAAAAAATCATTTTAAATCATTTTATATATTTTATAGTCATGTTTTACAAAAATTAGAGAAAAATTGGCATTATTTTGAAACTATCAATTTGTTGTAAGCGAACCCTTCCTCAAAACTTTCATGGTGAAAGTTTTACGGAGAGTAAGGCCTCTACTTTTCTTCAAAATAAACAAAGTCATTTTTCATTCCCTGCAAAAGGACATTGGCAACAATAATATTATTGCCATGTCCTTTTTTCGGTACTATCGCCTTTTGCATGTCACCCTCATGAGAAATTGATCATATCAATTAAGAAAGGCAATACCACAAAAGTTAACGGGATAGGACTTCTCCATTTCAAATTTCTATGCATGTCAAGGTAAGCAGAAGAAACGGCAAAAGGGACGAGAAATAAATAGCACTGCTAAAATTAAAACTGTAAAAACAATAGTAGTGATGTCCTAATAATATTACTGGGAAGGCTTCCAATTCGACGCAGAAGATCTGCTCGAAACCGATTTTGCCAATCCAAACATACCGTGCACCTTATCCGTACATAGCGATACGTCGGAACAATTCTGATAGTGCATAGCTCGCTTTGTTGGGCGACTTTAGGCGGCACAATAAAATGAGCATATCTTCGGAATGAATTCAGCAAATAACCAATAGGTTAATTTTATGTGCGAGATGACGATTATGGCCACAGAAAAGGACACGGCCTCCAAAATGGCCAAAAATAATTTTAGTACTGTACTCGAAACCATAAAATTCGACATAACAACATTTAGAAGTGGAATGCTTCCCATTGAAACATTATGTCAATTATAATTTTCGTTTCTCAACTTTAATTTTTTGAATTGAAGGTGAAAAACTGTCTATAAATGCGATCTGATGTGAGACATCCTGAATACTAGTACTAAGTTCTAGAAATATAAAGTCTATATTTATTTTGAAAAAAGAACATAATAATAATAGTGATATCATATCATATTATTTCATTTTTAATATCTCTTTTAAGCCTTTCAAAAAAGAGATATAGCAATATGTTTTTTAAGATATTTTATAGTGCAATATGTTTTTTAAAACCTATTGCTATATCTCAATTTTAAATTATCTTTAAAATTATTTTGCTCATGATGAACACCTACCTATTAAAGCTCTCGTTTTACTTTGTTTCTTCCTTGAATTAAATTGCAACTAGAAGTAATTTCATTACTTGGAATAATGAAAATGTTGCTGATTCTCTAGGATATGCTACTTAAAGCGAGTGGGCTATTACGACATTTTTCGACATGACTTTGCTCCGATCCAGTCAATGGTCAGTTAACTATGCTGCTGTAAAAACATCTTTTAGAAAAAATTAAATCAAATCGAAGTAGATATTTTTCTTAAAATACATAACGTTTACATTTTTCAAGGGTAGAACCTTTCATTCTACAGAACAGATAAAGTGTTAACATTTTACATAGAAAGATATAAGAGTACACTTCTTTTCGATAAAAGGTTCAAATTTGAAGTTCTCTACTATAACCATAAGTGGTTCATCGTTAAAACGACGAATCATTTGACAATGAAACATTTTATAGTAAAGCAAGCTTTTCTGTTCCCGATGCGATTTAATCTCCAGTTTCAATATCACCTGTCTCTGTTTGTCAAACGAAGGACATATGGAATACAAAATGGAAAATTATAATTCTACGTCTTCATTCTGACGAAGATTGAATTCAAATATACAGCTTACTGCCGATTCAAAAAATATCATTGCGTTTGTGATCATTTTTATTCTTTTTTCTGGTGGCAGTTTTGGTGACAGATTATGATCGTAATATTTCAAATATGAATGGCAACCAGTTGTTCTGTTGATTCCCTTCCAGTAATTACCCTGCCTTTTAGGATTTTCGAAAATTCCCCGGTTTGGTAACCTGTATCTTGAACTTTTCTATCCATAGCGTCAATAATAACCGTCGGGGTCTTCAGACAACAAAGAAGGTTTGTACGTAGTTACCATGCGCAGCTTAGCACATCAACCCTTGCTTCATCGAATATTTTTATTGCATATCTCCAGATTATGATGTACTTGAACTTCTGGTGCAGTTCATTCAGTTACTTTTGTGCTTTAGACACACTATCAGCATGAATTGTAAAGCAGTGGCATGTCAGATGAGCCTTAGTCTTGAATTTCATATCACAAAATTGGCAAAGGAAAGGGCGGAGTTGACTATGCACCATTTCTTGATGACGCTGGAGACCATCGCGAAATCCAAATGACAAACCACACGACTTACATATGAATGGTTTCTTTTTCTCATGAACACTCCGGATCTTTCGTGACATCAATGTTAGAACAATTTGGTTGAAAGGAAAATTACTAGAAGCATCATCACAAAAACATTATGTGTTCTTTTTTTCTGATAAAATTACATAGAGATAGCGGTTGCATATGATCTAGAAGTGTAGTATTTCATGCATAATGGACTAAAACTTAACTTACATGTTTGTTTCGATTTGGACCGGTGGAAAAGGAGGTATGACAATGCTTACATATAAACGATGTGGGAGCAGCGTGCTGGCGACGCTCGTGAGCTTTCAGATGTTCTAATGACGCAAATTTTCGATCACACCCATGATACTTACATTCGACTCTAAATCCATCCGGTGGCCGTCGCGTTTGCCGAGGATTTCGTCTCACATGCGGCGAAGAATAACTTAGAAGATTATCAATTGATATCCGAGAAAAATTTTCCGACATAATACAATTTTTTCTGAAATCTGATAATTGAAATGGTTTAGTAAAACGGCTATTTTCACAACGAACTAGACTGGTGACTGATATTAGCTGTCATCAATGATGAGAAGAGTTGATATGGTAAGCTTGGGTAGAGGGGGGGGGGGGGGGTTAATTGGGGGGGGGGGGGGGGGGGGTGCTGTTAATTGTTCTTACGCTGTTAGACTGAGAACATAGAATGCTTTGCAGAATCGCACTATCTCTTCAAATAACCAGAGCAATGTGGACCCAATAAGTAATTGATGCTGAAGTCTGCTGCTTATAAGAAATGATATTCTCGAAGATTTATTTTGATATGACTTTCATTGTCATGAAGAAGTTCATTAATTAATCGTCAATTGCCCTCCAATATGTCAACTGTAAGACACCTTCGATGTAGGGCTGGTCCTCTGCGAACGACAGCTCCTGACTAAAATGATATTATACAGACCAGGAAAAATTCACGTAAATTCTCGTAAGAAGATTTCGTTGGTGGTGAGTCTAATCTGCATTTTACAACCTTTTAAATTCTAATCTTCGGATTTCAACTTTTTTTTCTAAAAACATTTGAAATGCGATGATGGCAAGACCTCATAATAATAGTCTGACCATTACAATTTCTCACCTTCATATAATATTTCAAAACTCAACCTCAGATGGGTACCCTGAATGTGCTGTTTTCTCAAAATTCAAGTTGCGTTTTTTCAATATCTGGAGTGTTAAAAATGGAAAAATGGAATTTCTGTAGAAAATATTGCTAAAGCATAGACCCTATCGCAGGATCCTTGGATTGTTTTTAGAGGTTGACAGTTCATTGGATTTTGATTACGAATAGTGTATTTTTTTGAATGCACTTGTATTGCGGCCCTGTGGTGAGATCCGCAGTTTCCAGATCTGTATCAGTGGGCATAATGAACAAACCATAACTAACGAAGAAGTTGCATGGAGCTTGGTATTCCTGTGATAGACAATGAATATGCCTACATATGGTCATCGTTTCCGTTACAGTTCACACATTAATGCACATTTTCAAACGCTGGAGCGCTGCGAAGGTGCAATTTCGAAATATTTTTTGTTCCCTGAATCTAAATGTGTCTGTGTTGCACTCGCTATAATGCTTGTAACCCAAATTATTAAATGTTTTATTGCCATCCAAAATACGTAACATCCACTAGTGTGGGCCACACTAACTTTTGTTCTGGTACTAATTCTGAACAAGCTCTAACTGTGGTTGCTGATGTACTACACCCGTTGAATAATATTACTATCATTGACAACTTTGAAATACTTCAATCTTACACGCGTTTCAAGGTGTTTAATTGAAGCTGTCTACGGATGTGGAAGTATACTCTGAAGAATGGAGAGTATGCTCAGCCCTGATCTGAGAAAGACAGCGCTGCAATTGTAATTTACCGTACCGTCTATTATAACATTCACAGTCTAAGGAACTGAAGATAGTTCCTGCACAAACTTTTGAGATGTAAACTTTTTGAAATTAATTTAAAGGAGCATCTACGGGGTGAAGGGCTGATATAATTATGTATTAGTTATCGAATTGACATGGAAGCTTTCCATTCAAAGGGTGGGCGGATTTAAATATGTGTGCACGCAGATTACCTCAGCTTGATAAGTCACGCGTGTGTATGTAAACTTTCCCAAGATGAGTACCGTTGTTCATGAGGGAAATCTATAATTTATAATTCGAAATTTAAAATCCTATCCATTTTGGTTGAAAAAAGCGTGGTCTGAGAGATCTGCAGTCCATTTTTGGATAGAATGGCGATTTTAGTGCGTTGAGCCAATGAGTGCGGGAGTTATAGTTTTGGAGAAATTCATAATTGTATCGTTAGAGCGTCTCTACCGGTGCGTATAAAATGATTAAATCACAAAAAAAAATTAATTTTTAATTTTGTAATCAAAAGTCCCGTCGCATCAGTGGATGTCAACGAGTCAAATGACCAAAAATTTACTTCGAACGCAAATTCATGAGGCAAATTGCTGTCTTTCTTATGTCCAAATTTACCTCAGTGGTATCCACAACACGCGATCTCATTGGACACCCACTTGCACATCTGCAATGATCGGATGCAAACCGAAACAGTGGCATTCCATAGACTTCCCGCCTAGAATTCCCTGCTCCGCATGATTCTGCGAACATAATATAATTGCATATTATGCAATTATCTCTTAATTAAATAATATACAGGTGTAGCGTTTTGATTCGTTGAGCATTTTTTACAGTAGAATACAGTGCATCCTAAATCGACAACAATGTTTTTGAAAAAGAACAGGTCTACTTCTTCTTCACCCAATTTCTATATTTTCTACATCAACTCCGACCATTAGATGATTCACCCATCATGCCTGAACCACAATCCGCGACGTCGACGACGTCAATTGATGTAGAAGAAATAACACAATCATTGTCAATCCCATCATCAAAACCAATCCACGTGACATCATATTTAAACGACAGGTATCCAACACAACAATCCCTGATAACAGCATTACCAACATTGGATACACACTTATCATCAGCAGAATCGCGATTACACAATCATTTAACGTCATTAATAACTCATCATAGGCACGACACTAAAACTGCATCATCCGCAATCGATGCGACGACAACAACATCAAATCATCTGAAGTCAACACTTACGGCGTTAACCTCAGCTGCACAAACCGCGCATTCCAATGTAGCTACCGCATTAGCTCCCGCAGTTCCCGTGTACACAGCATTGACAAATGTAACTCACACCTTACAAGCACTTGATTCACTTATATCACTTGACGATGCAGTTCATAAATTAGAAAAATCTGCACGTACAGCTGATTTGGAATCGCTAGCTCGTGATTCATCACCATTTCAAATCGTTTCAACATCTATGTCAACATTAGATTCACTTCCTTCATCATCACCAGCAAAATCAATGCAAATAAAAGGATTAGACAGGTTAAGAAGCAGAGCAAGTGTGGCAAATGAATCAATAAGAGCTATAACATTAAATGCATTTAAATTACATTCAGACGCAGTAAGTAATATGGATGCTGCATCGACAGAAACCCATCAATTAGCAGTTCGTATATTATCATCAGCTTGTACAGTAGCACAATCAATGGGTAATGATGTACGTGCTGAAGTTGTTGGAGCGTTTGTACGAAGAAGACGTGCTTCACTCAGAGCAGCGTTTACAACTGAACAGGGATTACCATCAACTGATAAAAAATTTTCATGGGTAAGAAGAGAATTAAGAACTCATTGGGCACATCTAGGAGGAGAAAGAGTTGATAGAGGATGGGGAAGAATTTTTCCAAAAGATTGGAGTGTTGACCGAAAAGTTGCTGATGGTTTAATTGCTGAATGTAGAGATTCAGTTAGTATTGCTTTGGACCATGGTGGAGGTGAACGTGATGTTGATCTTATGATTCTGGTTTTAGGAAAATCTAAAGAATTTGAAATTGAATTAGATCGAAGGTTTGGTATTATCGCTAGTAGTAGTACTGTTGGTCACGATGTAAAGAGTTCTTCTTTTGTTGGGGCTATCAGTGATTGTTTCGGTCCTTGGATGGGTGCATTTGTAATGCATGAAGATGAACATTTAAATGCTGGTTTATCTGACTTAGTACGCGATGAAACTTGGAAAACAGGAGATGATGAATATGATAATAATACAAATTCTAAAACACCTTCATCTATTACGTCAAGCAGTGCTGTTTTGAAATCAGCAACTGAATTGTTCCTAGCAATCAAGAAAAGTATGAGAACTTGTGCTACACTTGATACAAGACAACCTTTATTTTCCTTACATCGAGTATTCAGGAAACATTTAACCACATACGCTAGTGTCCTGGTTAGAAATTTACCTGGTATTCGAGGAAATTCATTAGCAGATAGCTCGACACAACCTGCAGATTTTGATGATAAGTTGAGAAAAGCTTGTTTAATAGTGAATACTGCATATTATTGTTCTGTTACTACTGAGCAGTTAGAAGAAAATTTAAGGAAAATTGTAACTTCTGTATTTAAAGATGATATTGATATGAATTCAGAACGTGAACGGTTTAATATGGTTTGTGTTAAAGGAATTCAATCAATCGTTGCATTAGTTGAAGAAGATGTTGAGATTGATTTAAAAATTATATCAAGCAAAGATTGGCTATCTTCTATTTCAAATGTAGGAGATGCTTCACCATATACTGAAAAAGTGTCTGTAAAATTATCATCTCTAGTCAAGAAAACCCATGAAAGATTATCAAGACCTCAACATTTTCGATTCTTAGTTGAAAAAATTGCAGCAGCTGTTATTGGAAGAGTTCGTCAACATGTATATGAATGTGATCAAATATCAAACATTACTGCTCAACAAATTTTATTAGATATTATAACATTGAAAGGTTTACTTGTAGGTTTACCTGCATCAGTCAATGCAGCTACAGCAACTACATTTGTGAAATTTGTGAATAGGGAAATGGGCAGAGTTGAAGGTGTACTTAAAGTTATATTAGCACCTTTGAAATCTTGTGTTGATACATATGTAACACTTATTAGTGATACTGGTGGAGCTGATGATTTTCAAAAAGTATTAGAAATAGGGGGATTGAAAAGAGCTGAAGCTGCTCCTTTGGTATTGGAATATTCTAGAAGAATTGGTCCTTCTCAAAGACTGAAACCTCCTACAAGGGATGGCCACCATCAACATGATGAAAGAAATAGGAACTTGAAAACAAATGTAAGTAATCAATTTCAACAGCAACAACAGGGTGCTGGATTGGTGGTTCCTGTTGATGCTGCAGAAGCTGCTGGGGCTGCTGTGGATTCAGTTAAGAATTTATTAGGAAGATTTGGATCTTCGTTGATAGAAACAGGGGCTAGTCAATTCGGCCAGGTTAGTTCGCAACTTGAATCAACCACTGATCGATTGAAAAAAGAAGCTGCCTCTGCCTCTGCCAGATGGCCGTTTTTTGGTAAATAAAGTTACTGATGTATAATAGTTTACATCAGTTTTGAGAATGATATTGAGTAAGGATATTCATATACATCTCTGTCCAGCAAACAATGTCTCTCTTCCTCACTTCTATATCTGCACTCCTCCTCACGGTAGACTAAAAATATTCTCTTGGATCAACTTGATTGCACATTACTGGCGGACAGCTTAGACTCCGTAATGTCTGTAGAAAAGACACTGCAGGATAATTGGTGGTGGAGGGCAGTTCAGCCCAAAAAAGTTTTCGAAAAGAGCAGTTCGGGATTGGCTTTCAACCTGTATAAGGAAACAACTTGGTTCAAAAATGTTTCTGAAAGGAGGTTTTGGGTTGGAACTTCTCTTTCGGCAAAATTTTGAATGTGCAGCACCAGTGAGGGTTGAAATGAGAAATCTATTGACATTGACATAGTTCCTATTTTCACCCTCATTGGTGTTCTCTTCCACATGTTTACGCAGAAACGTTTAAATACCATTCAACCTAAGACTGGCAGCCCCGAATTTTCTGTTTTTGAACCATGAGCCGCCGTGGGCTACCAGTATCGCCAAATTTTAAACAATCCGAAAATGAGTCAGTTTTCATCAGCTAGACCAGCATTTTTTCATTCCGAGCCCTTTACAGGAAGTGAGAACTGGGCATATTATAATCATTCTCCAATGTCACAAGGTGGATCAACTAAATCAACTAGATTATTGCTTCAAAAAACTTCCATCCGTAGTGACCTGCAACAATATGAGCTAACTCTTGACCATGCTTTCTCAGCAAACCTGAAATTCATAGCCATGTTAAAGCACCAAAATGGACCAGCAAAGTTCGTTTCAAGGCTCTTTTATTCTTCATTCGTCAGTCATACTCAATTTTTTCCTCAGCTGGAAAAGGTTGATGAAATCTCCATTTCTAGTGATCCGTATCAATTAAATCTCAAGCATCCTACATGTTACATCACTACAAGAGCTGATAGCGTCCAAATTCTCTTTCAACGACTCGATTTTCATATTTCAAATACGTCATTTGTGACAACGTGTTGTCCGACTTGATATCAATCTGCCGTTCAGAGATGATTCGCCCAAGTTTGTCTGACAAAACGTTCGATGATATTGTTAATACAGGTCTTTTAAGCATTGTATTAAAATCACAGGAAAAAGTGAGAATGGTTGTGTTTGGTTATCAATTTCACGATCGTTTGCGTACCCAGAGTTTAAAAAACGAATAAGAAATGAATGTCCTTGTCAGTAGGATGCTTTGCTAAACGCGGCGAATTTGGTACGTAAAGTGGATAGTTAAAAAATACTGTTGAGGATAACAATAGTCAACTTACTGCTGTTCTTACTGAGTGCTCAGTGTTTTTCCTCAACTTCATGAATATCGACAATAGTTTATCCCTTGTTGCCATGGCATTTACAAAGAATGAATATTTTACCAAAAGACTGAGCCAATTCCATTAGAAAAGTGTGATTATCCAATACTTGATGTTTTGTCCGCCCTTGGTGATGTTCATGCAGAGACTCATGTTTCCCTCAGAGATATCAATGGTGTACAAACCCTCTTAGAAATGATGAACTCACATATGATTTGTGGGAGAATAATAGAATTATGTTGTATGCAGTTTAATTTTGTTGCAGATTCATTATTGAAAACTACAAAGCATCAAATCGTGAACAGGGAGGTCTCATCTGGTGCAGTCCTAACAGCCATGAAATGTGTTCACGTCGTCGAAAGCTTGTTGAAGCTACATTTGCTTTTCTGGTCCGGTTAGTGAGCGTCACCAGAATCATAGGAACGAGATGCTCGAATGTGGTGCTTTAAAAGTAATTCAACAGATGGTCGAATTAAACACGAAGCATGTGGAAATCAACAATAGTAGGCAATCGTCTGGTAATGATTCTTTCGAGCTGTTATAAAGGGAGTAAGTCACTCGATTTGTATCTCAGTCTCAGACAGACGAGGTCAGCATCATCAACATCGAACTGACTTAAGACATGGACGATCAAAAGTAAGAAAGAAATTAGGGGAGTAGCTTTAGTCTGAGCGGTTCAGTTATAGTGTGGGGAAAAGAAAAGAAAAGAAACTGCTGTTTCTGTTGTGTACTATCTATAGGAGAAGACTGTTTCAACAAATGCCACAAACTCCATATCAAAGTTGAAGTTGAGTGGTTTTCCAGCAAAGCTGTGATTGGCATCAAGTGATATTTTCATCACTGACTTCCGTAACAATTGCTGACATTCCATTAGATAATGGAATTCTACTGCCGACTTCAAGTGGTAATC
>JAULBU010033808.1:0-35986 GCA_032358235.1 Odonthalia washingtoniensis
GGGAAACAATGTGGGTGCCGATTTGATGATCTTCCTAAGCTAACTGTTGATCATGTTTCTGTTGTGGATCAAAAAGCAATTCTAACAATTAAGGTGGCTATAAAATCGAGTACAAGGGAGCGTAATTATGTAGTTGAAGCATGGCCATAGGGTAACGGAATCGAGAACTCCATTTCTATGGATCCGTTTATTGTGCTCATGGCATGGCTAATTGTGAGGGGACCTGCGGAAGGGCCTGTGTTTTGCAACTTCACTTCAACTCGTGCTGGTATCTGCCTGAAATGTGGAGAACAGCTCACCGCAAAAATGTTCATGGACATGATGCATAAGAGCTTCGTGTATATTGGAGTCAGTAAAGATGACGCATGTACCTAAAGCACCCACTCTGTAACGAGAGGATCTGTACAACTATACAGATCGTTTGGATAGTCAGGTCAAGAAATTATGTCCACTTGGGAATGGTGGAAGAGGGCTCATACTGGAAATATGCATAAATTCACAAGAAAAATGTGCCCGATAATTTACCACAATTCGCAAACCTCTAGGATCTGATTTTCTATGCCGAATAAGTTGTGAAGGATAAGGAGGTCATCCACTCACAAGCGAAGTTCAGCGAATGGATGGATATGGTTTGGGATATTTCAGATGATGATGCTAATATATGAAGTTACTGGGTTAATATATAAAGATATATAAAATCTTAGAGTCAATTGAAGTTAAAGATATATATATATATAAGATATAAAATTTTGAAGTTCAAGATACATCATTGAAGATATATGAAAGTTTGAAGTTGAAGATATAAGATACATCCTTTTGGAGTAAAGATATCATTTGAAATTTAATTTGAATATATCATTTGAAGATATCGTTTCTTCTGAAGATCATTTCTCCTGGAGATCAACTTGATTAATAATGTAAACGTTTGAAGCGAAGATATCATGATGCTGATGCTGATCATCGAGCATGTGTCTGATATTCAGCATGAAGAAGATCAGGAGATCAGGTATCACTTCATCATTTATATTTAAAGATCATTTGAAGTCATTTGAAGAATGTTCTTTAAGAATATGCTTGATATGCTGAAGCTTGATATGCTGAAGATTGAAGATCATCTGATGATGATAAGATCATTTGATGATGGTTATCCATCAGTATATTATCCACCACCACTCCCTCACTGCTCACTGCATCACTGCCGATCACTGCTCACTGCATCACTGTCCATCACTACTCACTGCTACCCATCACTAATTATTCATCTCTCATCATCAGTCATCATCAGTCATTATCCATGACATTCATGACACTCATCATCAGTCAGTCACCTCTATCCATCACTCATCATCACTCCTTATCCATGAAAATCATCTGTCATTATGACACATCTGTCATCATCAGTCACTCACTTCTTTTCACTATTATCCATGACACTCACCATCACTCGTGCTCGCTCATGTCTAGATAGTTGTTGTTTAATCTCATGTACATGTTTAAATAGTTGTTATCTAATTGTTGCTTATAGTTGTTTATTTTTAATTAATTGTTAATTATTAATTGTTATTTAGTTGTTAATTGTTGTTGTTTATTGTTTATTGTTTATTGTTTATTAGTTACTGGTTGTTGTTGACACTCATCATGTTGTTTATTGGTTACTCACATATATTGTTTATTGATTGGGTATTGGTTGTTGTTGACACATATCATCAGTCAGTACTGCCACTCGTCATCAGTCACTTATTTATTTGCTGTTGTATTTGTGGTGTTGTTTAGTTTACTGTTTTTGTAATGGTTTTTGTTTATTGTTGTCGTCACTCATTTATTGTTTTTGTCATCGTTGTTGTTTATGGTTGTTGTCACTCACTTTCTTATTGGTTCAATAATTCTTTATTGGTTGCATGAGTAATTCACTCTTCTTTATTGGTTGATTTGTGGTACAGTCTTCTTTGGTTTTTTTATTGGCCGTGTTTTGTTTTGCTATCGGTTATGATTATGTATTGATGACATATATTATATGTTTCTATTATGTTATGGTTGTGTTGTTGTTTTGATTATTGGTTGTGATTATTTATTGATATATAATTTATATGTTGATATTATGTTATGGTTATTATGGTTATTATGTTGTTGTTATTATCACTCATCATCATTGTTATTATCACTCAGCATCATTATCCATGACAATTAGTCACTCAGTTGTTGTGTTACCCATAATTAGTCACTCAGTTCTTATGTCGCTTATTGTCCAACAACAACTGACACAAGAACTGAGTGTACCGACAATTACCAAATATAGTAATAATCCAACCAACTTGGTTGGATTATGTTGGTTGGATTATTACTATGGTTGGTAATTGTTGGTACTATTATATTTTTTGTTGTTGTTTGGATTATTATTATGGTTGGTATTATTAAAATTATTGTTGGTTGGTTGATTGTATTATTATTGGCTGATTATTATTGATTGTGATTGAATTATTGTTTATTTCATTGTTGACGTTTGATTATTATTCATTACTATTTATTATTGATTTTCATTGTTGATGTTTGATTATTATTCATTTGGTTGATTATTATTAATTTCATTTATTATTGATTTTCATTATGGTGTTAATTAGTGATGTTTGATTTCATTATTGATGTTGATTATTTATTGATGCTGATTACGATATATTATATTTCATTTTATAAATTTCATTTTTTATTGTTGATGTCTTATTGTAGGTAGATTTTATTAATTGTTATATGAAATGTTTTTTGTTTGTTATTTTGTTTGTTGGATGTCGTTTATTGATTTTATTATTAATTATATTATGATAATTGTAATATTTCTATTGTAATATTGTTTATTGATAATATTACATTATCATGTTGGGAAGGTGGAAGGTGGGCAGTTGAGTTCTCACTACACGTACCAATTCATGTACGCATACCAATTCATATTAATAGATGTTCGACTTTTTCTATATATTATGATTTTTTTAATTTATTATGATTTTTTCTGTGCTGTATTATGATTTTTCTATATATTATGATTATGATTATGATTATGATTATGATTATGATTATTATTTTTACTGTTCTTATTATTCTTATCATTATTCTTATCTTTTATTATTATTAGAATTAGAATTATTATTATTATTATTATTGCAGTTGTTATTTCCATTGCTACAGCTCGGTTGATGATGATGTTGAGGAAGAATATTACAGTTTTGTATATGTGATGATGATGATGATGATGAATCACTACGTTTACTTTTCATTTTACCTCGTTTTCTTCGTTCTTCTACTGTAATATCATCAATCCACATTCATCTACACAAGATATATGATTGCGCTGTTGGTGTTGTTGATGAAGAGATTTATTGAACTTGTGTCAGTCATATTTTAGTTGTATTTGATGATGATAGTGTGAACAAGGTAAAGGTTGCTTGAATGCAGAAGTAGAAGGACATTTAGCTGTATTCAATGATGTGGTTGATGGTGTACCGATAGTATTGATTTCACAAGCATTGCCGTGTTCTTTGGATTTGGTGGTTTCAGCAGTTTTGAATACTTTGGAATTTGGTGATTTTGTCGGTTTCGTATTTCGGATTCGGAACTTTCTGTATACAATAGATGTCGATGGATTTATACGTATACAACAGGTGTTAATGGATTTCCAAGTGTTTACGCCATTATTTTTTCGAACAAGGCAAAGACTGAATTAGAAATTCTGTGACAGCATGTGTGTAATGCTGTGACATAGGTTTATTTCGTGATAACAATTTTAATAATAATAACAGCATAATATGCTGTTATTATTATTAATATTATTGTAATATTGTTTTGCTGTCGGTACACAATGTGCAATCTGTACACTTTAAAATTTTGATATAGTGTACAGTATTTCTATTTGTAAGTTACAAGTAGGACTTAGTCTCCTGTACAGCTCTAAACTCCACCCATGGGTGCAGAAGTGGTGCAAAATACATCATTGTGTTTCTGATGTGTCCGAATACCCTGTATTTAGCCAATGAGGGGATATGGTCTGCAATTATTGACAAATAGAAGAAAGCCGCCCGCATACCAGATTCATACAACTCGCCTGCACTGCAGACTCCTCGAATGGCATATAGTGTCATACAAACACTGGAATCGCAACACATCACATTCCCGACACTTGGGTACCACTCCCAATGCCCCAACGGGAATGTAAACAAGTTCCTCATCTAACAGGACAGACATCCAAAGACCCTTACCATCGTAATATAAATTACGAACAGCGCCAGTGAAAGAAATTCCGGAACACCTGAAAAGTAAGGTTTCAGTGAAAGGAATGTGCTCACAGATGTGACACCTGTAACATAAGTCACTGTACGACAGGTAATGAAACAATGTTTTCTTACCTGTCGTACAGTGACGTATTTTACAGGTGTCGGAATGTCATTTCGTTCCGCCCACATCTCACCGTCGTCCGAGATGATGGCGTCCCTTTTCCAAACCCTTTTTTTTAAAATTACATATCGTATTTTTTGTTTAGCGTTACGTGGTTATGGGATGAACGAAGCGATGAACAAAGCGATGGACGAAGGGAAGAACGATGCGAAGAATGATGCAAAGAACGAAGCGAAGAACGAATAAAAGGACGAGGAAAAGGACGAAGCGATGGACGAAGCGATGAATTTCTGTTGCCAAACATTATCGGAATTACTAACTCGTTGCAGTGACGAATCCGTGGTATCGGGACGGAACCATAAGATCATTGACACAATTATCGATCTTTTCATTAACGATCAAGAAATATATAATGTAGTTATTAGAAAGTAACAGTTAACGTCAATTTTAACTATGAGTATGTCTCTTTGCCCGAAAACGAACTAGGTACCGATCAATATGGCTGTTGGTCGCTGTACTGGAAGAAAGAGACATTTTGTGATGAACGATTAATGAGGCTGGAGTAGCAGGAACTTTTTTAAGGAGAATAATTGTGCTACAAGTGTTGCGACAGGTGCAGTTATTGGGGGTGTTACTATGAAGCAATCTATGACGTGTTGTAATATGCTCAGTACGGAAAATTCTGCATCGTGCGAGGACGGTGAGGTGCAATTTTTTTATACTAATTCCCCGGGATGCACTACTAGAGGGAAAGAGGACGGGCCTATTCAAAGATGTGCGGAAGGTTTACATCGGGCTCTTTCACGAAAGGAATTGTCTGGAATCGGAGTAGGGAAGATATTTCTTCCAATTTGTAGTGGAGGGCACTGGGGGGGGGGTTGTTATTATTGAGAAAATATGTCAAGGTATTGGGAGAATAATGCGGGTGATTCGCTGTTTCTAAATATACAGGCACAAAATGGGGTACTGGGAGAGATTTTGAAATCAACATGATACGTCATGAAGAAAGCGTATCCTCATGTTGCATGGGTTATAAAGGATGAAACGAATTGGATGAAAATAGCATATATATTTTTGAAAACAAAAAGATGGGTCCAGTTGCGGGTATTATGTAATAAGTGCTCTTTGTAATTTTAGCACATTTCGATCATTTATACATATGAAATAGGCTTTGAAGAATATAATCCGACACTGACGGAAACTCTGCGAGATGCATGCAAAAAAGTATTGATTTACGCTATTTTACTCAATTTTAAATTCAAAGATGGAAGTGTCCGTGACGAGGATGTGTTTATGTTAATATGTAACCCGAGTAATATATTTTTGGAAAATATTTATAAAACTGGGGGAGTGAAAGGCCATACAATAGCATGCCGACTATGGCTACTAAGGGAAACACACAGAATTTCTGAAATAGAAACGCACAAGATTTATTATAGGGAAATCGACAGTATTTGTGATAGTTCAATGATTTGCGGACGTGATGAAAGGGGTGACAGTGATATGAAAGGAAATGGGGGATGTAGAATTGCAGCACCAGCACCACCACAAAAGGAAGAAATTAATATAGGGAATGATATTTTAGGGTTCACGGTGGACCTTTAGAAGAAAGGAATGCAGTTCGGTGTACATACTGTTAGGAATTATGCGCGCTCCTAGAAGACTGGAAGGAAGAGAAAAACGGATTATTCAGGCTGTATCAGATTTGTGTGCAAGCATAACCGTTTACAGCGGAAAGAAGGTATTAGTGTTAATAACAGATGTAAAGCGAAGGTTGAACTGAACAAGAAGTACGGTGCTACACAGGGGTCCATAATTTTTCTTTTAAGGTACCATCTGTGGAGGGTTGTCGTCTGGAACAGCCATTTATACATCTACTTCCAACTGCTTCCTCCGAAATTTTGTCACTTCATGATAGAAAACAACACCGTCATTCCTAAAAAACCTTGTAGCACATACATTATATAAATATTAATTTCTATATACCATGCCGTCTCCGCATTCAAAGATGGGACAATCGATTTATCATTGCAGAATTTCCTAAAACTGCAAATTACGAACATCCCACAGATATGTCCATTCTTTTGTTTTCCAACTTTAAGGACATCCTTCATCCAATTCGTTTTTCCCATACAATTCCATGAAATTGTACAATACAGTTTTTTGGCATTAAACACACTCTCTAATATCGTGTTCACCTCTGATACCTTTTCGGTACAGATGAACAGACTGTCACGCCATGCAATTTCCCCTTTGCATTTACCATACTTTTTATGGTTACAACAGTCCAGTGTCTTCCTAAACACACAGGAACAAAGATAGCGGTATCGCTCGATTCCAGAAAATTTGTGCCGTCCCCCGCCATTTCAATTCCATTCAGAAATGTTGTTCACATGGATTCAAAGACCATCTCAAATCCCAATTTGAGGGTCCTTCTCCATCTCACCCATTTTAACGGCTACTTCCATAATTTCGTCATCTGTCCCGTTTATCGCACCAGAACTTTATATGTTCCACATTACGATCAGTTTCTGCTCAGTGATAGTCGAACACACTGATACATTTTCCCCCATACAAGACCATCAAGCACAGCTCCCATTATATTTCCGTCATATTGGGCACCGCTTAGATTTGCATATATTCATGCACCGAGTTATCCCCATACCTGATAGATTCTTCACATTCTACCAGGTGATACAGTACAATTTCATTCAATTTACATATGGAAACTGGGATTCGCCACCGTTCTGCGAATTCCATAAATCGTTGACGAAAGCTTCGAATTTTTTCATTTGTATCCCGTGTTTTTACTAGTCAACGTAATACCGCTCCTCACGTTAATAAATTCCATTTTCTTTCCAACTCTATCCCGGATATAGTTCAGTTTTTCGACAGAGGTTCATCGTAACACCCCTACTTTTTTGATCGTTTCATTCATCGTATCGAAACGCCAGTTTCGTACAAAATAATAGGACGTTGAAAGCGGTTGAATAATGTTAGAAAAAACGATGCGGTAAAGGAAAGGTAATAAATAGAAAATGCGGTGAGCCGTGTAGGTGAGAGGAAATTATTTTGGTTATTTTTGTGTGTTTTTAACGCGTGGAAAAAAGGGACGGCATCATCTCGGATGACGGTGAGATGTGGGTGGGACGGAATGTTTCCTTACCTGTCGTACAGTGACGTATTTTACAGGTGTCACATCTGTGAGGACATTCCTTTCACTGACACCATATCTTTCAGGTGTTCCGGAATTGCTTTCACTGGCGCTTTTCGTAATTTATATTACTATAGTAAGGGTCCTTGGATGTCGATCCTGTTAGATGAGGAACTTGTTTACATTCCCGTTGGGGGCATTGGGAGGGGTGCCCAAGTGTCGGGAATGTGATGTGTTGCGATTCCAGTGTTTGTTTGACGCTGTATGCCATTCGAGGAGTCTGAAGTGCAGGCGATTTATACGAATCGGGTATGCGGGTGGCTTTCTCCTGTTGGTTAATAATTGCAGGCCATACCCTCTCATTGGCTGAATACAGTGTATTCGGACACATCAGGAACACAATGTGGAAATTACTCAAGCCAAAAAAACAGTTTTCTATATATATAAGGGCATCACTAGTTAGGTGCTCAGTTCGAGTATCTCAGTTCGGAACTGAGCACCTATACACTCTCTAATAAAGTACTTTTGTACGGATGTTTTTAATCGTGAGGTACAGACAAGTTCGGAGTTCGGTGCTGAATTTTTGAAAAAGCTCAGCACCGAACTGAGTATTTCATATTTTGGACCTTGAAATAAATTACAACTAAATAGGGAGAAAAATTCTTACCAATGAAAAACTCGATGACGAAAGAGGATCCGCATAGAATTTTGTTGTTGACAACATGCGCGGAAAATGAAAAAAAAACATGTAAACGGAATGTAAAGTCCGGCTGTAATGTATGGGATAGGACAGTAATTTATGAACTTTACAGTGCGGAATGCAGGTGTATATCAAGAATTGAAATGGTACGTTCTCCTGTGACGAATGGAAACATTGTCATGTCACAACCGCCGTTCGCACCGTCGATAAAATCTCCCGACAACCGATTCATACGTCGTGGTTCGCGGTTCTTGCGCATAATTTCAAGCATTGTCAGTGCATATAACCGCGTAAGGTATGTAACGAACGAATTGCAATCATGCATCATCTGAGCAATACGAACGTGTGACGAATAGGAAAAAAGACATGGCAATGTAGTATTCTGTCCATGTAAATTAAGATGTAAAATTACTAACTGTGATATGCTTTTTTTCGTGAACCGTTTGGTTGTGTGTGTTATACATAGGAAGAAGAGCAGTGTGGTTAAAATGGAAAGTGATGATGTGCACCAGAATAAGCGTGTTTATAATGTGGTGAGGGAGACGCAAGACGTATAAAATATGACTGGAGCCGAAAAAGAATCACAGAACAACTGTGAAAACGAAAAGGATGATAGCGTGATTGTCAATAGAAACATGGAGCAGGATGAAGATATCCGAAACGGTTATCGTACAACTACATTGATGAAACTATTAATGGAGATCGAATCACAACCATGGGACTGTCCGGTTGTCACTACGAAGAAAGACCGTAATGGTAAATAAGGTACTGAAGAGGAAGAAGTGAGCAGCGAAAGGGAAAAAAGGAAGATAATAAGTTGGGGAAAGGAACCAAATACTCAAGAAAACAGAAATGGTGATAATTGTAATGAACAGTCCGAAAAGGACATTGTGGAAGAAGGAAACGTATATAAGAAAGGACTATATATATCAACCAAGCCTGTTGAATCATTTTATGGATGGAAAATATCTGATTCTGGTACGAATAACGGAAACGAACCAACACGGAGGAAACTAGATTTTAATGATGGCTGATGTAAAGTAGGTGAGAAAAGAACGAATAGTACTGTACGGAATGGTTGCACACCTGGAGATGTGGAGAGAAATGAGGAGGTACAACAGGGAAGTATGACATTGTTATTGGAAGAAGATCTGAAAATTAGAAAAGAACATGGTAAACTGCCCGCAATTAGGTATGATGGACACCAGTATAGTCATGAGAACAAAAAAGAACGTATTGGAAAAGAAAAAGAAATTGTACCTCATTGCGATGAGATGGCATGAAAGAAAGCAAGAACAGAACCGATAAAAGAAAGAGTACTAACTGCTGTGGAATGGGAAGAAAACGGTGTGGAAGCAACAAATAAAGGATCTGTATGCATATGGGAGAGTTCTGACAAAAGCAATAGTTATGCAGAAGTCGAAACATTAATTCCTACAAAAGAAGGAAGGGTAGTGGAACGTGGTATACCATATGCGGAACGAAAAATATTATTACTGATGAAAAGAAGCAAATCAGCGAGGTTATTTCTGACTCTGCGGAATGTCGAAACAACATTGGTGTGGATGTAGTCCGGGGAAGGCATGGAAAAAGAACTGGATCAGGTAGGGTTCAAAAAACCACAAGAAAAGTAATGGAACCGAAACGGAAGAAAAGAGAAGTGGACACCAATGGGCGGCCAAGGAGGGATTAATTCTCGCCAAAGCATGGGCATCGTAAACAGTGAAACTCGTCAGACGATAAATTATGGAGTGGTATCGAAAAGTATTGCCGCGAGGTACATGGTGTGTATATATTAAAAGCGTCCATACGGTTCAAGTAGACGTCATCATTTGCAAATGAAAGTCAAATGTGGAATTCGTGTTATAATTGAGTATTGGCAATGAACCCTACCGGTAACAAACAAAAGGCGGCTCTTGTGAAGATGACACATGCTATATATCAGAGCAGAAGAAGAAATGGAAAAGAGACCAATCCGGGTGTTGGAATGAGTTTCCGATACGTAGAAGCTGCGGAATATCTTTCGAAATGTCCGAAATTTGGTGAAGTAGATGAAAATGGTGTAGTAAAAATATCGCACAGGACAGACCGTATATCTGGAAGGGTTGATATTAAAGAAGAAGAATCAGATGTTGGAACGTCCAGTAGGTTGTATCATGAAATTCCTGTCACAAGAACTATATTAACACCGGTTCGGAATAGTATTGAGAACAGTACTGAAATGGGAAGAAATGATAACCACACGAGAAAAATTGTTACTCCTGAAGAAAGGAATGACCGAGAGGGTGATCGTAGAAGTAACGTACGTTGTCTTGTCGATAGGGTAATGAGTGATATAGATGATATAATTAAGAACGGTATCGAACGGGGAACTGGTAGAAGCACTGAGGATCGACCGTATGGAATTAAATCTATAAAAAAAAAGAAAAGAACAGGAGAGAAGAATACGACATGAACCAGACAATAAATTGTCGAAAAAGACGAGCCGTCGAGAGCGAAGTTTCGAAGTCCTTTTATTAGTAAAAAGAGTGCTCGATGCGAATAGAGAAAGCTGGATGTAGTATCAATGTGAGTTTCACGGTTCATAGAAGTGCGGTTAAATAGGGTCGCCTTCGCTACGGTTAGGTAGCCTTATGGGTAGCCTGGATCGAAGAGGTAATGTACCTTCCTCGACTCTGTAAGGAGACGTCAACAGCGACCAGATGCACGTTTTACACGTGGGGGTCACCTTACTCCTAACGAATGGTGTTAGCCTATCCTAGGGCTCTTGTGAGGTCAGATCGCTCTTCTCTCGATTTCGGATCAATCTCTCGATGATGTCGGGTTTTTTCTGCACTTTACTGTGGCCGGGTTTCTTAAAAATGTCTACCTCTTCATTTAATCCTTCCCATCATCCCTGGGGATGGTATATATAAATAGTAAAGTCTAAAACAAATTTTGGAGATGAATCGGGGAGAAAAAGCATGAGAAGTGGGCGTCGTTCTAATTATGGTGTCGGCCGTGATCTTTAAATAGTATACGTGTACTTTGTATACAGTCTGTGATCACTGCCGTGCTGTAGTGGAAAATAGATTAAACATGATTGTATATGCGTTAATTGCATAGGGACTGTATTGAGTTTTGGTGCGCATGTCTTGTACAGTGCCATTTATTTATTCTTGGTGTGGATTTCATCTTATGTACAGTGTCATGCTTATGAATACTGTGTCGTCACGTTACGTTTCTTCCACGTGTATATTCTACAGTAGCAGTAGTTAATTGCGCCACCCTTTCCTTTCGCCGTGTTAGCGCGTGAGTTCTGTTTTACTCAGCTACCCCTCTATACCGTCATATTTTATCTTTTATCCTCTTATGTCCTCCCTTTTGGTTCGTGGCGTCTCGCCTCTTTTCAACTTATTATATCACCATTGCCGCTCCTTCTTTCATTCCCTGCAGGGTCCTGTTTCTGCCTCGCTTTCGGCTCTTTTGATTTTTTCCTCTTCGTCATCCCAACTATTCCAACTCTACTTTCATTACCCTCTCTGCCTTTGTCATCCCAACTCTCCCAACTCTACTGCCATTCACCCTAACTTCCGTCCCAGCGATCACCGGTATTCACCCTCTCTGCCTTCCCGTTCCAATTTCATTCACCCAAACGCTCGCCGCCACCATCTATTCTGGTCAGAATCGACATAAATGGAATCCGCCTGGAAATGAAACGAAAAAATGACGAAATATCTGCATCCAATAGTGAACTGAAAAGAAATAGAAGTATTGAAAGAATGTCTGTAGTGCTGAAATTCTTACCGAAAGGTAGTGAGGACTATGATACGCTAGTGAAGTTAATAACGAAGGAGAGTATGCCAGGTGGATAGAAAGAACGCTGCGTTCACATATCATAACGGGAAAGGATATGTCATGAATCATAACGTTACAGATTGCAATTTTGTACAATAACACTAATCTGGAGTTATAAATGGACGTTTGAATAATAAAAATATAAAGGATGCACTGCGTCATGTACTGTTAAGTGTGGATGCATGAATGGAACAGAACGGTATGGTGATTGTGTGATAAAACAGCGAGATGTGAGCTGAGCAGAATGAAGTCACTTACGAACGACATGTATGACTTGGTAACGATACGAATCAGTTACCGTATTGTCCTATACGCAATGTTAATTTTTTATGGTTTGTGAAGTAATAGTGTCGTGAGCAGATAACTATACGTGACTTTTTTTATATGTTAATAAATTTATTATACCGTCATGTGAAGAGATAACATGACATCGTGTTATTATATGAAGCGTGCCTATCATTTACGAAAATTGTAATTTGTAAGGAATGTGCACAGTCGTGTTAAGATATGTGGAAAATAAAGAAATGTTGTCATAACTACAAATCGAAATAGCTTGGAATTCCGTAATCCAAACGCTTGTTTTGTGATGTTCATGACAACGGTGAACGATGACAGACTTTATATATATTTTTTATTTTCGTCATACGCAACTGCAGCAAGTAATGTACTGAAGAAGATGAAAACGGGAATTGTTAAAAGGGGTAATCCGTACGGCATATTCATAATGTTATGTGCAATGATCACATAACAGACGTAATATTTTTATTACGGAGTGGAGAAGTGTAAAACATGTCCATACACGATCAGAAATATATAAATATGTTATGTACATGAACATTCCTTGTAATAATCGAAAGTGAAGTTTGTGAAAAGATATATAAGAAAGATTTGTTAGGAATCATCTCATAAGTCATGTTTACAACGTTTCTGAAGAAATGATGACATGTATATATCAATCAATTTTTATTGAATGGTGTTACTGATGCCGGTATGCGGATTAGGCAATAGTGCAAAGGAGAAATCGCAAAGAGGAGAGAGGAATCACCACGGTATCAATTTGGTAAAGAGGAAAGTGAAAGTGAAAAGAAGAAAGAATTAAACGAAAACCATATCGGAATTATGTCTGTATCAAAACAGAAATAACATGAATGTAGAACAAGTGAAATCATTTTGCTGAACGGAAACTCAGTTATGACATCAATTGATAGTACTGAAACAACAATCCGTCACCGGTAATGATTTACAATCTTTGCACAAAGGGAAAACTCCAATAATTCTATGTCGCTGAACGATCGTTGTAGAGAGAAATAAGATCTGCCTGCAGTCTCAAATGTTCTTCCCGATCGGTAAAACGAAGATCACGTACCATCAATCTTTCCGCTTCATCTTCAATGTTATTCATTACCTTGCTCGCAGTTTGTGTAATGTTACGATCCATTTCAAGTTCTGATTGTGCGGTATTTTCCATTTCGGTTTGTAGAATAGATACCAATACGGATGCAGTCACAACTGATTCGTTCTTTTCCACATATTGGTTCATGCGAATTAATATGTTATGGAGTATAACGCATGTATTCGATATCCGAATGGTTTCGTTGAGTTCCCATCACCTGTTCTCGCGTCGCAAAATTTCAGAACGAGACTGTAGAATCCAAAACAGCGGTTCGACATCTTTCCATACGGCTTCTTGATTCTTCGAATATCTCCGCCCATCAGCGTCTTCTTTTTCCCCCATTGGTCTTGCAAATAATGGCCAATGCGGATATATTACACCACCCAGTAGGTTTAACATGTGATGTGGTGATCCATCACGTCCAATATTATATACTTCCGTTACAGTTATGCAGAACGTTTCTGAGAATATTCTTTGGAATAGTGGAGATTTTTCGAGGGCATTCAAATCTTTATTAGTACCTGGACGGACAGAAAACCAGGACCAACAGTAAAGACTGTGATAGCACCAACCCTCACACTGCACCATTGCACTTTCGGAATCCCTACTGTTAACATATTTTCCTTTGCAGGTAGATGGGCAGTTCTTCCATGTATATCTCATGCAATCCACTGAGCCTATGCATCCTGGAAAACCTATTTCCTCGAAATCATTGGATATCTATCAATTCCGAAAGGGAAGGAAAAATATATTAAAAAAATAGCGTCCATAAACTCCATTATGTCAATGCAAAATTGACAAAATGTTTTCCGAATGGATTCTTCAGACATGCAAACTGCATCATCAAGGCTATCGGATGAGGTACCTGAACTCAAAATACGTAGACAAGATAATATTTTCAAGTTTGTCGCGATGCATTTGAAACCTAGCCCATTTCTGCGTGGTTTCCAAAATTCCGATCGATGTTTTAATAAATCATTTTTAAGCTGGAAGTAGAGAATACGAGGAATGGAGAACCGTCGGCTGAACTTGTAGTCAGGAAAAGTAGGATTCACATATATGTAGTCCTTAATCCATGATTATTACCTCGTGTATAGTTTTTAGAACCTAACACACGACCCATGCTACCATGCTGCCGGTCATTTTTGGTTCGGATCATATTCAATGTAATATCCAACACCATAACTACTGCATTTTGTTGTTGCTGTAGTGTGGACAGTAATAATTTCATTCCGTTAATTCTGTTTCTGTTGTTCTTTGCAAACTTCTTTATGTCCGATGACATATGTTCAGAAGACATTTTTCCGTAAACGGTTATGGTAATGAAGGTACGAATGTGGTGATCAGGTGAAAAGGTAAGTTAAAAAGGGGATAAACCGTTTCAGACTTTATTCGCATGGTATAGAAGAATAGATAAACAATGGAAATTACGTTTCTCCACATTTGGAAGAAATGGAACTATTGAAACATGAACTTCATGAACACGTCAGAATTGATGTCGATTCAATTGGTGTAAAAATGAGCGTAAATTAGTGGTTGTTTCCATTTGTGAGCAATGGGAACATTTTCTTTCAGAACTGATTTGTGGATTCGGGAAATTCCTCGTGAATGTGATTTGAAGATGTCCTCCAAAGAGGCGCATCTTCTTCATTTGTCTTCAACTGATGATATTAATCTCACATTATTACATACAATATCACATTTTCAAATGATTTGTGTCGTTATTACGCCTCTGCCTTATTTACGCACATTTCAATACGGAAGTTTCATTTCTTACATGTAGTATGTCATGTTATAATAGTTTGCTACTTTCACGAATAATTTTGTTGCTCCGATAAAGGTTCTTCTATGAACCTTTTTCATACTATTGTGCAATGGTCATTGACAGAATACTACATGACCATAAGAAAAACTGTCGCGTTATTTCAGACAAGTACGGTGTGAAATAATCTGTTGTGCAACAATAAATTTCAAAGTTGCTTTAAAACTTCTTTTTACGGTCATACCGTTACGAAATTTAAATTATTACTGTTGAATTCTGATTTCCATAAACTGTTTGTTGTTTAATTTTGTTTCCGTCCCTTTCATGCACAATTTGCATTAAATCGATTCAAGAGATAACCGTGCGGATGCGTACTGCAACAGAAATACATAAGTAACGTCACAAAAGAATATGAGAACATTCTGTGATTGCAAAAAACCGTCTGGAAAGATGTGATAATTTAAAAAAAGAAATGATGAACGTACTCAAAATCATACAAGAAGAACTACGAAAAAACACCCGAACGGAATATCCGATGCAGCAAACCTGTGCAAAAATTCAGATCAAAAAGTCAACAAATTATGCATTTACTTAACAAATTACATTTCAAAAAAACATAACATAATAACAACAGGCATGAACGCATTGTTCGATCAACCACTAAATTTATAGTACAAACCATATGTTGTATGCATCACCAACTCTGTATACTGCGCTAGTTTAAGCAGTATTCAGATACCTTTTTCCGTCTCTGGTGCCTTATGGGGAGCGCTGTTGATGAGGTAATGGACGATTTTCAATTAAAGTAGTCGTTATTCCGAAACGGGTTAAAAATTCCGTGCTTTGCTCTTCTGTTTCCGTCATATTATCATTCGAGGTTCTCATGTTGTTTGTAGTTACATATGTCATGTGCAGCACACACCCGTGCATAGTAGTTACCGCATTCCGATAGGTACTTTGCAAAACTTCCAATTGGGCTGCCTGTGCTGCCTGTTTCGCTGTAGTAGCTCTTGTATGCGCTAATTATTCCGTTAACCGCGTGATATCTTCCGTATCACGCATGTTCTTCTGTACAAAAACTTCTATTTTACTTTCTAAGTAAGCTTTTTCCTTCTTCACGGCTTCCAGTTTTTCTTCTAGTTCCCTATTTTGGCTGTTTGCTTCGTTATTATTACCATTATTAACAGCCCATTACCGGAAGGTATCGAATAAATCTTTAACTATGTGTGGAATAATGTAGCTTGTTGTAGGATACATTGGTTGTAAGATGTAGCACATGTTTGTGAACAATCCACGGCTTTCAGAAAATACTTGATCCCGTATCTCTTCGTCCCCAACATCTACATCCAAAATTTCTTCATCTCTGCTCTTTTTATCCTCATTTCATTTAGGTGGATTCTCATTTGGGTTCTGGCTTGTTCGGCCAGATTCCCTCTTTCATCTGATGTGATCTTTCTACCGTAATCTGTTGGCATGTTTGTTCGCGATAGTTCTCCAAAACGGAGAGATGACGGTACTGGGCCGTCTGGATCAGTGATGTCATAACAAAACTGATCATGGAAGGCGATGAATGCATTCATCGCCTTGACTGCCCATGCTAAGACGAGTTCGAATTCCGTTTTGGGAAAATCGAGCATGATCTTCCTCACGGTTGATCGGATAGGAGCGTGGTATCTCTCTATAGTGGAGAGACCATGTATGCTTCTATCCCGGTTAGCTAGACTTTTATATCGTCCAAGGCAGCGAGGCGTATGAAAGAGGGACCAAAGTTAGAGCCTTGATCTAAAATAATCCGGTTAGGGAGTCCGGTGTAGATAGAGGTCCAGAACTTTATTAGTGCGTTCCAAACGGTTCTTGTCTCCCTATTCTTAAGTCGTATTGCGGCACTGAAATGTGTTTCTTCATGTATAATGTGAAGAATCGGATGACTTGATTTCTTGTTGGATATATAGAATACATCTATAAATATCCATTCGATAGAACGGGCCGAGTCGGACCCGAAGGAAACGTTAAACGTCAATAGTGCCTAGGTGATCCGTTGACATGGATCACATCTCGACGAGATATCATGAACTATTTTTAGAGTCTCGGGGTCCGTATCCGATGGGTTAGTTGAATAGCTTAAGAGGGTGAGGATCTAAGAACTGTCTGGGAAGTCTACTTAGTTCGGTTTTAGTAAAGTTGATATTGATAGATTGATGAGGGAGGAGTGAAGTAAATAGATGTAAAGACGTGCTGCGGAATAATGGTAGATACCGTTCTTCTAAATAGTAGGTGGTTCAATTTTTCAAAACTTGACGACGTTTTGCCAACCTGTGATGGACATTGTATATAATGAGTTGGTTTTTTTCGAGGATGTAAAGGCAGATTAGAAGATGAACATCCATGGCGACAACGTCGAGGTGAACAGCAATATTGTCCATAGTTGGAGGGGTTGGAAGCAGAAAGCAGATGGTACCAGGCGATTTGTATGTTTTGTCTACGAAGCGGTAGGAGAATCGAGATCTGGTAAAGGGCGTATTGGGGATTTTGAAGAAGTTGTTAATACTCTTCAGGGATTTTATACCAATTGCCGACATTGGTGCACCAGATTCGACACAAAATGCTGGAGCATGGTGATCCAGCATCTCAGCCTTTGTCGCGAATGTTCTTATTGTATCTCATTAAATTATAGAAGCATCGCTTGTATCATCATTTGTATTTATTGTATTTGCGATGGGTATTATGTTATCATTGATGGAAGTGTGATCAGATGGGTTTAGCACAGTATTTGTTATATTGCCTGCGATTATGGTTTTATCAATTGTGTTTATGTCGTCCTTGTAACCCTCATCATATGATGGTGAGAGGATCGTAGACAACTGAGTTGAAAAGTTTCCAATTCTAGTGAGGGGTAGGGGTAGTTTACCTCGATGTGGAAGGAATCTGATCATCCTTTGTCGAGTCCAGTTCACAGCCACCAGTGATGTCAGCAAGTATTAAGATTGAGTCTTCACCTTTGGTCAGTTTTTGCGTACTGTAGTTTTTAACGGCACCGGGTGAGCAATTATGTGAAGGAGACTAAGGTATAAAACCGCACTTGAATCATTGCGGGCGTGATCTCTCGTTGTTTATGGATCGGTGCTGTGGTTTGGAATAATTTCTGTTGAAGGATGAATTTCTGTTGGTGTTGATGTTGTTAGTTCTAAAATTTGAGAAGCGGTTGTTGCTGTTTCTAGTGTTTTTATTGCGTGAATGATATGATGAGTTGAATCATTGACTGTCGAAACGATTTCTTGGTTGATTAGCGTATTGACCGTAGAGTGTCATGTTGGGTGAGTCTTTTTCGAAGAGATTTGATAGTAGCGTAGTTCCTTTATCTAAGATTATTCTGTGGGCGAGAGCTGTTTTGAATGTGTTGTAATTTAGGTTGCCAGCTAGTTCATTCGATCGAGTATGTCTTGCCCAGTCAAATGAGGCTACCGCTGTGCTTTATATTTTAAGCTTGTAGGTCTCATTGCGGAAGATGGGGAAGCACTGGGGATCAAGTCTATCTATAAAGGCACACAGCTTGGCAAGGTCTATTTATTGATCAGTAATTTCATGCTCAGACATGAAGGTAGAAAGTTTGAGAGAGTCAAGTAGAGCTTGGACTTCTTTTTACCTATCAGCTGAATCATATTCTGATAAAATTAATGTTCTGATTTCGCCAAAGGTTATGTCTTCGTCCCAGTTATTTAAAAAAAAGTGCGTGCTGATTCTTTGAGTATATTAATAAATAATGCTGCCCTTTTAGGATCTGATATATCAAGCTGCTTTGTGTAGCAGGAATAGTACCGTAGCGAATTTGATATACTTTCATGAATATAACCTGAGAAGCATTTTTCTTGAGAAGCAGTTGATATCTATTGTGCAGTTTGACCAGTTTTATCTTAAAGTATTCTTCACTAAAGAGTGAGTAGTCAGTTGGTAGGATGTTGATTAAGGATGTTAGCATGATTCATCAGTCGGTTGGGAGAGGTGTGGAGTTCGTATCGGTGATGTGATGATCCATTAGAAACCTTCTATCTTGTGAAGCTCTGATGTTTTCGCTCCGGCGAAGGCATCTTTGGTATCTAGAGATCTGTTCCGTTGTGAAAGTTGGTGCTTCGGGTTGATTTCTAGCTCCAGTTCTGAGTGATGCGGCGCGTGTTGTGCGGAAGTTTCGTGACGTGAAGGTGATTCGTCGCCATCGGCCATATTAGGATGGTTATTGGGTTGCTATATGCTTTTGATTGGTTGGTGCCGTTTTTTTGGTTGGTTGAATTTTGAAAGTTGAATTATAATTACTATTTCTTATAATTTCTGTAATTTATTTTGATGTAATAATTATATAAATATTTGAAAAACATTGATTGATAAATTGATTGATTGATTTTTTTGACGAAGGTGTATTTTGAGGTCAGTTTGGAACTGACACGTGTTGGTTCTGTTTCGTAGTACAGGAATCCGGATTGTCGATTTGCACGTGAGTCCGTAGCCGGCGTAGACTGAAGCGATGGGAATCAGCGCTTTGTGGTTGTCTCGCGCCACGTGTAGATCGTAGTGTAATCGAATGTTGTAGATACAGAGCTGCATTATCAAATATGCATGCATCATTACACCATGTTGGACATATATCTGGATTATATGTTAGTAATCTGGACAGCGAGATTCAAACCGTTATTCGGAGAAGCACACAATCTTTGGGTAATTTTTGTATTGCACAAAGACAAATTTATATACAGCCTACATCCACAGAAAGACCTACGACAGGTAATGCAAAGCCAACATCAAATGAAATACGTCTGGAAAAAATGCAGGTAATAATGCAGAAGCAACTGCTTCTTGATATGTATTGAAATAGATGAACGTACACATGAAAAAAGGCTTCGAAAAGTACAAATATTGACTGTTTATTTTCTATACAAATTGTCGAATCTGCTGATTTTCGAAGGTGCTAATGTCAAGTGATTCAGAAGTCAGTGAGAGTGGTCCTAATTTGTGTGTGAGTGAATAGTTTCGGTAAATGAAAGAGGTCCTAATTAGCGTGTGAGTAAATAGTTCCGGTTAATAAACGCGGTCCTAATTCGTGTGTGAGTAAATAGCTCCGTTCTGGGGCGTCTGAAAAGTCGTTTCTGATCCGTCTTCCTGTCATTGTTAGGTGATTTTTCGGTATCGGGATCTAGAGATATGGTTAATATCCCTGACAGCTGTCGTGAGTTCAAAACTGACAAGTGGCGGTTAAGTCATTTTTGCTCGTTCAGTTGACGCTTAGTCAACTTTGGGCGGTTTTGGATCGGGATCCCCTTTCGTTTAGATAATACTCTTCCGAGATACTATTTCGTCCGATTTCCTATTGTCTGGTAAATGTCTAACTTTTGTATTTGATCTCTGCCTCATCGTGATGCGGTATTTGTACTGAAATCGAGTAGGTCTCAGACGGGATTTCTGACACGTGTAATAGGTCCTACTGTATGTATTTTTCGAGTATCGAAAAGAATCTTATTACTTCTTTGGACACGTGTCTCTATTCTCGTATTATTATCTAAATGAATAATCTTTCATTACACCAGTCGGTATGTTTTGTATACTATAGTCTTGTAATTGGTTCTGCCCGTGTTCCCCTCTTTCGCCGTCTTGTACTTTTCTCGTGTTGCTTTCTCTTCCTTACTCGCCAATCGCGCCGCCTTGTTAGCATTTCTTATTGCTCTATTCTACTTTTGGCCGTCATCGTATTCGTCTTCCTCCTCGTCCCACGGTTTCGTCTTCCGCTCTACTCATCGGCATCGCGGTTTCATCATCTTCATCGCGCACTCATCATCTTCGTCACGGTGTCCGCATCTTCATCGCGCAATTATCGTCGTCACGGTGTCATTATCTCCATCGTTCAATTTTCATCGTCGTCGCCTCGTTTATACCGTCATCTCAGTCGGCGTCTCGCACGAACGCCTCATCGATGTTTGTTAACATCGACAAAAATATAATATGTTTCATGAAATCAAAATCTTCTAACGAAAACCTTTTTCACCTTTCACGATTTGTTATGTGTATACAGATGACACATATCTTTTTTTAAAATATTTAAACACACCATACCAAGTATCATAAATTCTTATAAAATTACCTTGCAAGTTGTCACATATGTGTGGATCACTAAATCATTATTGTAATTATTAAATGTATATTATCAAAATATGTATATACACAAAACGTACTGATAGCTTATAAATGTTTGACGGAATGCAACTGCTATACAATTTTAGAGTGAATTGTGGTTTTAAAATATGAAAACGAAGTGATAACTCGTTTAATATTATAAAAGAAGGAAAAAATTATAAGTTTCATAGTGTTTTTATTAGAAATTGGCCATGCAGCAGAGAAATGTACATAGTATGAATTCGTAAGGTAACATGATGAATGTGATAAGTGCTTTGTAATTCCGTTATGGTAAAATTTATGCATAGTTCAGTAATTCACTAAAAACAAACATGCATGTCAAATCAAGAATTTGATACTTTCCATTACGAAGTAGGTGAGATATATATAAATGCAGTGAAAATAACCTCACAGGTAACAATATGTGATAAAATTTATTAGGTATACTGCAGCAGTATGGCTGAAATGCATAACTATGTTTTGTCGGTGTTATGATGTTGTGACTGTTATCAATCACGAGAAATGGAACGTAAGATAAGCAGTCGTACATGTTGTCGAAACTACTGTGATGTTCCCTCAGTGCATACTGAAATCATAAATTAAATATGAAAACTTTAGTTTTAAACCAATAACTGACGACATGACAGACGACATGTTTATTGCAAATTTGTATTCTATGTGCAGCAACTCTTACACATTAACACGTATTTTTTTAAAAAAAGTAATTTCGTAATGATCTTGAATTACGATTTGTTTTCAGAAACATTCCCAACATAACATTGTTTTCAAATATACACTGCTTGATTATCAATTTTGATAATCTATACTTCAACAGTTACATATACCAACTTTCCAGAATTATACGGATATTACGTAGCTGCAGAATTTGGAATCAAATTAGATATCCAGTATGGATGAGGAAACACTTTCCAAATTAATAAAAAACAACAAAGCAAAAAACAACCTAATTTGACAACTTATTTTATGTATATCACAACATCATCGCGGTCTATTTGCACTACTCATTCATACTTAGTCATCAAAAATAAAACCAACTGGTCATAACTCAGCCTACAAGGGGCGGTTTGTAGGTACTAAAACTTTCCGTCGCGGTATTTCATCTTGGATAAATGACTACGTTTATATTAACCCAACATATCCTGATTATAGTTTTCAACGTCGACTTTCTGTACCACGTGCAATATACTTTAGGTTGAGAAATGATCTTTTTCGACACCGTGAGGATTTTTGAAAACATAGAACAAATGGGATAGGCTATAAGTGCATACCAACTGACTTAAAAATGTTATCTTCACTCCGTATTTTGAGTTGTAGAACTTCAGCTGATAGTCTAGACGATTTGCGTGTATATGTCTGTCGAAACGATACGTCAATACTTCACCAAATTTTGTATTGACATGATTTACGTGTATGGTGCAACATTCTTTAATCGGTTTCCTACTGATACAGAGATTTTCGATATTGAAGAGCAATATGCCGATATCAGATTTCCTGGTTCCATAGGTGCAGTCGATTGTATGCATTACACTTGGAAGAATTGCCGAACTACAGAGAAAGGTCAATATCAAAACAGTCGTCTATCCAAAATGGAAACAGTACAATGTGAGGGATGGTGTGACCATGATTTGTACTGCTGGTCATGGTTTTCTGGCCGTCCAGGAACTAATAACGATCTAAACGTTCTCGAGAGATCTCCACTTTTCCAGAATATCTTCCTTGAAATTTCTTTTCAACCGTAACGGAAGGGTATCGCATAAATCCTAATGGTAATACGCACAACCTGTTATACTTTCTTGGAGATGGAATTTATCCAACGTGGCCTATATTTGTCTTTCCTATTAGTTGTACAAACAATGATCTGGAAAGGAAATTTTCCTTTGAAAAGGATTCCGTACGGAAAGATATAGAGAGATTGTTCGGTGTCTTGCAATCAAAATTCGAGATATTGCGACTTGAAAACCGAAAATGGCAACCCAGTGGGACAATACGAATATCAGATTCATGTGTTATATTACTCAATGTAATAATACGTACGAGACAGGAAACGGTCCTGTAGAGTTTGCTACAAGTGACGACGTAGCCACTATGCTATTAGAATAACGAAACTGAACGGAATAATCACATACAAATCTACAGCGAAATATTACAGATAACATTCGAAACGGACGTGCAAACATGGAAGATGAGGCAGAGAGAATATTAATGAGAGATATGCATTTTACTGATCATGAAGAACATTTCCGATTACAGGTTGACCTAGTTTCATACAACACAGATCTACATAACTGGAACTGAGTTTTTAACTAATGGAACGTGGGGTACTTCTAGAAATTAATTATTTATTACTATACATATTTCTATCGTTTGACTAATATTATATCTCTCCTTCCTCAGTTGTTTTCTTTATTATATCGTTATATTCTGCACTTCCCTCTTGTAGAAACTGTAGTTCCATGTACATACGTTCAAGCCGTGGTGATTGTTCCTGTATTACATTCAACGACTGCATTATCTCATTTGTTTTTCCATTTCTATACGAATTCCTTCTATGGCTTTGCTATTTTATTTCTCCGTATGGTTTGTTCTGTTTTCTCATTTCAATGCTTTCACTCCTATCTTCTTTCTATTTTACATGAGCCCTACCTCTTCTCAAGAAACTTCTTCAACTTCAGCTATAATTCGAACCACTCTACATGCGTCATTAAATTTACCACCTGAAAACCCACTGCTTCCACCCAGGGACACCCCTCCTGCCTTCCCTGCATCCGTAGTGCCGCTCTCGAGACGGCCAAACATTGATTGCGTCATCGGAGATACTTCTTTTCCATAGTCATCAGAACACACCATAAGTGTCCCTTCGACAAAACTCTCAGTACGTCTGAAGACTCCTTCTAGTTCATATTTAGTTACCGTATCGTTTTTACCAACATTTTTTAGCAGCCCTTACCCGCGTAATGGTCACACCTCCGTGACAATCTACATGCCCAAATTTTGGAATGGAAGAAAGGTATTTCGAAGCTTCCATATACTCAAAAGTGATACCAATATCTGGATTTTTATCCTTCTCCCGTCTACGTCGACTTTGAAATAACGCATGATTCAATTTCTCTATCTTTTTTTCTGATACATTACCAGTCCGGTTCATCTTTTCAGCTTTTTTGTTGCACGCATTCCATAATTGACAGTCTTGTGCCAAAACACTCCATTTCGCACGTAATTACTCTCTGCTTTTGGTCATAATGTATTTTACCGTACGGATTTATTCAATACCAATACATAGACGTTCTACTGCCCGCGTTAGTTGTTGCATTTGGAAAACCCAATATTTGGCCAAACATAGCGCCTCCACCTCACTGTACTGCATTCCACTTCGGTTTTCTTTTGGTGTCTTTCCCCTGTCACTACCTCCTAGATTTTTGCAGCTTCCTTTATTCTGTCGTCTCGTCCAATTAATTTCAATCCCATCATCTTCATCATCTTCACTACTCATACCATTGGTTTGGTTCAATTCACGGTTTCTCTTCATCCCTACAAGTTTCGTTTCATGTTCTTTCCTTTCCAACATATAATTTTCCTTCATCTCCTCCGTTTCGGGTATTAATACTTCATCTGTGCTGCTATTTTTTCTCCGATTGGTACTTACAACAAATTCATTGTAACCATACTTGTCTAGAGGACCCGCACATTCTACTTCCACCCCACCTCTCATGATTTTACTAGTTTTTTTCACGTACATTCTTACTTATATCACATGATTTTTTGTCTCTCACTGTCGATAGTGCCGTATTCACCAGTTGAGAATCGTCATGCGTCTTCATATGTTCAACATGTTCAATCTTTTCCTTCCTATCATTCTTTTCATTCCGTGTCGGTACATCAACAAACTTGTCTAGTAGATTACGTTGAGCTCTAATTGATTCATTCTTTTTATCGTACCGCAGGCATTCACTATCACATGTCCCTGTCATTTCTTGCTCTTTCCTTTCCTTCCGAATTTCAGTGTTTCTACTGCTTCCATATTTTACTTTGTTTTCACCGTCTCTTACATTATTTCTAGATGGCACACCAGTTTTCCATTTTCTGTAACATTCTTCATCTTCTTCATTCAATAGTTGTTTCTTAATAGCCAAACAGTCCTTATGTTTTTTTCTACATGATCCAACTGGTGCTATATATCCAATACCATCTGACTGGTCTGTATTCTCCATTTTCCCCATCACAACACGCTTCTGTCTTCACCTTCCTGCTACTTTTCCTTTTTTCAATATTAGTTCCATCCATATAGTTATAGTCCTCATATATATCTTGGCTTTCATCCATCAAGGTGATTCATATAAACAAATATAACGTTTGACTTACATCCTTACTATTTCTAATCCTTTTATTCCGTATTGGTGATAATTATAGTATCTATTACATAATGACATTTCAGTCTTTTCCAACATTTGCCATTTTTACAACATAGTTACATGTACATATCTGTCTTCCTATAATTGTTAGTGCAATACATACTTTTGAACCGTTTTTGGTTTGTTATTTTCGCTACGCAGTCAGTAACAATCTTATTATCACTTTATTTTCAACAAATAGACAGTCAGATTCGTTAACGTTTTGGTTCCTATATGAAACCACTTAGTACACAGGAGAAATCTGTACGTCTCGCAGTCGATAACGCAACAACGCTTTAGGAGACTTTTGCAACCGTTACACTTTCAATAGTAAATGCGATGATGAGATGAAAAAACCAGTATCGGCGAAAAACATTATGGCCGGTGGAATCATTATCATTGCACACACCATTCTGTTTTTTCGTCCGTTTCTCGCACTGTATATTACATAATGCTACAGATCAATAGAGGGTATACGGTACAGGACTTTCGTCCTGTTTTTCGTGAGATATTTTACAAAAAAAATCACGAAAAAGAATAATTAGGCTTTTTGGTGGGATTTATCGTGAGATATCTCTACAGAAAATAAACGGGAGAAATTGCAACTTTTGGTTAGTTATGCATTGATACGTTTTTCTTGAGAATCATATGCAATAATAACGTACTTTCATTCCTTCATCTCCGCTAAACTCGTAAAAACTTACTACGTGATTCAACTATAATCTCTCATGCGTATCACAGGCTTTACAATTTCCAAATGCCGGTACCGCCAGGAGCAATGGAAGCTGCAATCTATACAGGCTTTAGTATTGGGGATTCCAGACAAAATGGTGATAACTGCTGCGTAACGTGCAGCAGTGGGACATGAAAACGTCAATAAGGTGCTCACTCAGACCCGTGAAGTGCGCTGCGTTGTCTTCAACCTTAATGCATTGTCAGAACAGCAAAGTCTTCGGGACTTTAGATTCATAAAGGCCGATGTCGGACTCATTACAGAGATAATTGAATGGGGAGGTGTTATTTTTCGAAACGAATATTCGTGCCACCCACTAACAGGAACATGCTTGTTTCTGTAACGGCTTGCCACAACTGTACGCTGGGTTGAGATCGAGAAGAATTTTGGCATGATTAGCCCAAAAATGTCAGAGGTACTCTGGGAACTAGTGGAGGAACCTGTACAAAACTTTGGATATGTTCTTGACTTACGCGATTCCTTCCTACAAAAGAGATCGGAAACGTATTCTGCAGCAATCGGTGAAGCCCGAGCTCCCCAACAGAGTTTTGTGGGTTTTATTGATTGAACCAAGGTCCGAATGACTAGACCGGGTGGCGCGGGAACATATCAAAGGAGCTGTTACTCTGGGCATAAACGTTATCATTGTCTCATTTATCATACTTTAACGACGCCGAACGGATTGATGTTTGTTCTTTTCGGAACAGAGGTCGGCCGACGTCACGATCTTACTCTATACAGAGAGAGTAATTGAGAAGGTGTCCTGCAAAATCATATGAATTATGAGGGTGTTCAGAACTACATAATTGGAGACTCGGCTTATTTACTACGTCCTTGGATGCAACGTCCGTTTTATCGCGATCTTGCCACACAGGAACAACCAGTTTTTAACAATGCTATGAGTACAGTTAAAGTGTCGGTTGAGCATAAATATAAGGACTTGAAACAGTACTGGAGAAGCAAGGACTTTAGTCGAAACCTAAAAGGAAGAAAGGCCCCAGTTTCATTGCTTTGTAAATCATCAGCAATATTGCTTAATTTTCATTGCTGCCTCTACAAGCGAAGACAAGTAAAAGAACAGTTCGAAGTTACGCGGCCATCTTTAGAAGAATACCTCGAAGAACAATAAAATTACTTTTTAAATTTGTCAATTAGGACACCCAATAGCTGAATATTAGTAGATCTTTCATTTTTCCATCTCCCAACGATCCTTTTGGAGTTGCAACTCTTCTTAATGTAGTCAATTTGCCTGTTTTTCCGATTCTCGTCTCGCCTGCAACTATTTTTGAAGCATTTCCTGCCACTTTTCCATCGAACCGTCTTCTCGATGTGCCTTACGAGGTGTGTTTTGCGGTGTGGTGCGAGGTGGGCTTTGCTTTGTTCTTTGCGTTGAGTGACCACGCTCCTCAGTATCGGTTGATGAAGATGATCGCTTTCATGAAGATGCCATTTCCCTTATTTCAGTACCCACGTTTACTTTTGTTCTTCACGGACATCTACCTGCTCTCGCTCGCGCTTTTTCTCTCTTTAGAATTCGTCACATTCGTAAATTAATTCGTCCAATAACATATCAAAATCACCAACTACTTCAACAATTCCCGAAGCGGCCTCGTTTTCAGTTACCATGTTTCGTCTGTCACGAACCATCACCCGAAACTTGTCACGAATCGTTTTCACGGTCGGTTTGGTCATCCATTCCCACAAACAGGTTGGCAAATTTTTCACAAAATCCTACAGCACCAACCTGAATTTCTTGTCCATTTCTCTGTGGCCATTTCAGTGTGCATTCCGCTCCCGAACGCACTGAATCAGTAGCATTTTTATATACCCCTTTTCCCGACCGCCACCGTTGTCGTTGAAGTTGAACCCCCGCTTGCCACTTATTACGCGTGTGGTCATTGCAGGAACAAAGTTCTGGCCGCCAGTATTCGGAACGTCTGTAGGTGTGGGAACGGAATCCAATGGCTGAACAACATCAGGTGCCAGAACGGTGGTGCTTTCGGTGGATATGTTGCTGGTGGTTTGAAATGATACATGCGGAACCGTCATGGCGTCTGTATCGTGTTTTTGTTGATGATTTTTTGAGGTGACAAAAGGGAGAATGCACGCTTATGGGTGAAGGATGGTGTGTCTAGACGGTTCTATTTTGAAAAAATGGTGGTGTGGGGACTGAAAACGGATGTAGTCATCCACGAAATGACTTTCGTGTGTGTGCCTGTTTTTGCGAAATTAATTTCATGTGTTATCTCTCAAAGCCCCCACGTGTTCAACCTATGTCCCTATGTCACAAAAAATCACACGAAAGTCCTGTACCGTAAACCCTCTAATGTCTATTACAGTTCTACTGTACTTGCGGTTTACTTGTTTCGGTGGCGTGCTTCCAATTCCGGTCAACATCATTGTTGAAGGAGGATTCTGATAGCATATTTCGATTTTTCTATTGGCTGATTACAATATACTTAGTTTATATTTATTCTTTTCAGGGGTGTAATTTCACCGCGTTGAGTTGACTTAGTGAACATTCCTAAAAACTTCACCAACAATTCCACCGACTTTTCTACCTCTTCGAATTAAAACATTCGGAAAAAACTATATTCTTTTTGACACAAAGTGAATTTTTTTGGAAAAAATTATTTAATAATTCATTTTCACCGCGCTAACTAGAGATTCTCTAAGGAAAGAAGATAAAATGAATATTGTAACCATATTGTAACTCGAAATGGAAACAGAACAAATACTGGATCCCGAAGAAGAAACATATTAAATGCTTCGTTGTTCGATATCGTTTTAGTTTTTGTCTAAATTATATATATATATATATATATATAGAACAATGTATGTTCATACGAATAGACCAGAGATATCTTAACTGCCTAAAAGTTCACATCATTAAGAATAAGGATCCTGTTAAAACAAGTCGTAGCAGAAGCTCCTTGCAAATCTCAGTACTTCATCTTGCAGCATCGATATTGGAGTCTACTCAGTCAATCCCAGCAGTACTCAACGGA
This sequence comes from Odonthalia washingtoniensis, assembly GCA_032358235.1. Lineage (NCBI taxonomy): Eukaryota > Rhodophyta > Florideophyceae > Ceramiales > Rhodomelaceae > Odonthalia > Odonthalia washingtoniensis. The sequence goes on from JAULBU010033808.1 coordinate 29,533, forward strand.
ACCCCCGTAAGTGTCTACCCTTTTTTGACTGTCATAAAATTTACCGAAGCATATCAAACCGAGATAAAAACTAAGGTAGTAAACGGAACTTTCACGATTGGTACTAATCACCTTATACCTTATATCATTTAAGGCGTATTTCATAAGAAATATCCCTAAATACTACCCTAATTAATCACGCCTAAAATCCCTACATAAAATGATTGCAGGGAATTTACTTATTGCCTGGTGTATGGCCCTAAAAAGAGTTATCATCTGGAACAACAGCTTGAAATTTCAATTTCGCAGTATCCAACTTCACTCTTAAGAGAATCTCTAGTTAGCGCGGTAAATGTTTTGGAAGATTTTTTTTTATTTGTAAAGAAAGTGGCATACAGCGTGCCTGAAACAAGGACACTGTAGGCCAAATTTTGTGTATTAAATAGTGAAAAATGCTAAAAAAGCACGGGTAGAGAAAGGAAATATAAATGTTGAAACAGTTTATATCCAATCACCGGACAGGTAATGTACTGTATGTACAAACCGAAACGATGGTACGATGCAAAGAAAATACGTGTAATGTAAAAACATAAACATATGAAGGGAAAAGTCATTGCGCTGACAATGATAATGTGGAGATGAACAGAAAAGTTTTGAAACATGTACAGCACCTTTAATTATGTATGAAAGAAAACGTAATATGATTGGCCGTGAAAAACACATTGCTGTTTTATTCGAGAAAGAACGGGAAGTAGTTTAAATATTGTGGAGTGTCGCTCAATTGATGGTAAAGGTTGAAAGAATTATTCCGCGAAAAGGAGGCAAGAAAAAACCGAAATTGGAATCAAGGACAAGGAAATGTCTACGAATGGTGGCTTAACAGCGGGGTCAAAGGCGGATATTGCAAGCGGTTCAGCCAACGTCGGTCTTAAATCAATAAAGAAGAAGCACAGCTGACAACAGAAAATAATTAATGTAACTATTCAACTTCAAGTACAGCAAGAACAACTACTGAAACAGGTATTAAAGCAAATAGAAGAGAAAGAAGATATTTAGGTGGACATGCAAGGGGACAGTACGTTGGATAATACTATGGAAAGTTATTGTAACACTATGTCCAAACGAACGGTCAATTTCATATTGAGTAGGGATGTTTGCACCGACTGGACGTTTCAAAACATGTTCAATGTCTCTAAATATCTATTCCACAAAATGAAGATAGACTTCATAAGCAATAGACCAGATGCATGGGGTCCTTCTACCAAAACGGAAAATGGAAATACAACAACATTAGAGATGCGTATACTATGTGCGCTCTCAGAAATACGAGTTACGGTATGAAGCTGTTTTGGGAGAACATGCCAAATTGGAAGTAGAAGATGTTCGGTTGTGTGTAATTCTATTTTGCGGGACAATTAACGAGCTATACGGGAAGAATTTATTAAACAGATGACCGTGTGGCATGGAAAAGGAAGAAATACAAAAATAAATTGGTCAGAAAAATTTTCCTTGTTCAATTGGCTTTCTCGATTTTTTTAACATGACTTCTGTACCTGCGACATGTGATAATGAAAGCGGTTCAAATATTGAAGGAAGTGATGATTCCAAAATGTTGAATGTTGGGTTGACCTTGACAAGTATTGTTGGAGCAGGTACAGTCTACCGAATGTTGGTGTTGGAGACGTTAAACCCCTTAAATATTCGCCGTTGCTTCAAGAAATATTCCGTACGGATTTGACCCTTTACTTAGACAAAGGGTATAATGTAAAATAGTCGGGAATAACTCTTCACTTATTATACTTCAATGTGAATGGAAGTTATCAAAGATCGCCAATATTCATTGAAAGCACGGAAGATGAAGATAAACCGACTGACTTCATATATAATGGAAGTCACAATACCGTACAGAAAGTAATGAAAGATTTCATATATAACCTAAAGAAGAAGAAGTAGAGGCTTGTTTACCAAAGCGTGGGAAATGAAAATGAACATGTATGCGATTAAATAGGAGAAGCATGTGTCATTTTGCATAATATCATGAACAGGATACGTAAAAAAACGAAACGCAATTGGAATTAGTGGTGATAGTACATTGGAAAAGGTGTTTTTGGAAGAAGAAAAAATTATAACCAGTCGGAAAATGAAAGAAAATTGTTTGAAATAAAAACAAATTAAACATTGGTCGACATATATGTGTAGAAGAAGACGAACGTGAAAATGGCAAAAGCCATTTAATGGATGAAAACGAACGGATATTATTAGAGGTAGATTTTAAAAAAATGGAACGTTGACAGGTAATGAGACTTACCGTGGACGGTAACTTCAATGATATATTTACAAAAAAATAAACTGTCTTCGTTATTGTGAGGAAGTAGTATAAACCGGAACGGATGTATTATAACGAAAGAATTAATAATAGAAGAACAACATTGTAAACAGATAAATTGTGTCGTAACCTGTGTAGTCGATAACAAAGAAAAATAATACCATATGATATGACTACATACAAAAAATAGGAAAAAATGAAGAAAATAAATATGTATGGTACAATGAAGCAGGATAGAACAAGTCACAATTGAAAAAATATCAAAAAAATCGGTATTTAACAACCAATGTATCGAACCAAATACAAAGGCTCGGTAGTAAAGTAACGAATATTATGAAAAGTGACAGCTTAATTACCAGGGAAAATAAACTACGAGGAACGACAAGCATTGCAGACAGTATCGAGAAAAGTAGACGGAATCCTATGCCAATAGTTCATTCCCCAACATCAATTCCCAGATTACGCAACCACGCCATGAATATCACAGCCATAGCAAGACCAGTTGTACCGTCATCGGATCTTACTACGGAATTACAGGCGACAGAATATGCGTTAGCGGAAAAGCAGCTCCCTACTACGATAGTAACGCTTGCTGATACATATAGAACGTCTCAAAGTTCTAACCAACAACTTGCACATACGAATATGGTGAACGAACATCGTTATAAACCTACGGGAGAAGGGAGAAGAGAAAGACCCCCAGTTTATGTAAACCAGTACATTGCGCAATACAAACGGGAGAGGTTGTTTGATGGTTTAAGGTATGAGGTTATGACTGATGGTCCACCCGGTACTGGAAATAATGTTAATGATGATAACAGAGGTGGGAGGGAATCTCGACAACAGATTTGGCATAAAAATGGGCGAATATGGGAGCGAGTGCGTTGCGGTGTATAGATGTTCAACCAGCAGACACAATATGGGTACGGTGTCCAGAAGAGGTCGGTTATCAGGCAAGGGCTGTGTAACTAATACATGAAATGCAGCGCCGAACGGAAACATAGGATACTTTCGAAGAAGTACCAATTGTTTTGCCTCGTCCACTTCCAAGTTGGTACATGTTCCACAAGACGGAATATTGGGAAGAGGATGCAGCATTTGAGGCACGAATGAGACGACGTACCTAAGTAGAGAGAAAATCAAATCCGTCAGGATCAAGTTCTGCTGTCATTCCAATAATGTTAGTGTGTCATGATATTGGTGCATTTTCTATGTCAACAACAGATCGACAAAGTTATTACATGCCTGTGCCGTATGCAGTGGAGAAAATGGAACCATCTGCGCTTGTGTATGAATCATCATCTCCGTTGCCGGCACACCATCTAGAGCCATTCTTCTATGGAAACGGATTGTTTCAGGCGAAGTATCATCAGGTTGTAAAAATGGAAGTAGTTGAGATGTTTATTGGGTCATTTCTGCAGTGTTGCCCGTACGGAATTTATGTCAGTGAACAAGTCGATCCGCGTCTAACAGCCCGTAACGATCTTGGTATACTAACACCCCTTCCAGAAATATTGATAAGTTATTACATTGATAGGTTTTTAATTGAAATATTTTACAATTAAGATTACGATCTGAAAAAGTAGTACTGGCAATTGAAAGATCACGTGAAGTAGACTAAAACAATTCAAGAGAGAAAATGTTGCACCCGTTCACACATTAAAATGTGGAAACTGGAGAAATATTTAATCTACCGAAACCCGATGAATGTCATATTACATTATACAAGATAAGGCAACATTTTGGCCCGTTCGGATATTTACTGCTGTTCAAATACCAATTAAAGGAGATGTACAGCGTATGTAGAGGGAAGACAGTAAGGTAAGAGTGGTAGATAAACTGGTGAAGATGAATTGTATTCAACCGGATCTGGAACATCATCCAATGGATATTGTACCGCAAGAAGATACAAATATAGTAGATGAGGAAATGCAAGATGATGTGTACAGTGATAGTGACGGATTGTACCAGAGAATGGTTTATATACTTCGGCCTGCTGTTAGACAATATCAATTTAGAATGCCAAAAGTGTGGAAGCATTTTTTAATCGAATCCGTATATGGTTATCGATGGAGGGTAATAAAAATCATTTGGAAGTAGAAAAGAAATAACTACAAGAAACAATTGAAAATCTTCAATGGAATCAAAATGATGTGTCTGAAATATTGAAGGGAAGCGAATTGCGTCGTGAGACGGACATAACCGAACTGGCTGCACTAACAACGTGATTAGTACAAGCATAGTCTAGTTTTACCGATCGGAATGCACAATTGGAACAATCGAATGTTCTCCTAGGAACGTACAGAGACGCATTTTCAAATATGCATGCATGATTACAACATGTTGGACATATATCTGGTTCATATGTTAGTTGTCTGGACAGCGAAATTCAAACCGCCATACGGAGAAGCACACAATCATACTGTACTTTTTGTATTGCGCAAAGACAAATTGATATGCCGGAAACACCATCAGCAGAACTCACAACAGAAAGTGTGAACCCACAATCCCATGACCCACCCCCAGGAGGAACTTCAGCTAATAATGCAGATGCATCTAATTCTTGATAAGATTGGTAAGGCTGTAAAGGAAACATGTACACAAGTTTGGAAGTGAACCTGAGTATATACATGTTTATTGTAAACTACTTAATTTTATTGTATATTTTTACTGTTATTATGTTTATTGATTTTTTCCTTTCAATTTCTTATCATGTGCATACACATGGCACATATCCGTTATGTTAAAAGTGTCATAAAATTCCGTCTAGGTAATGGATATTCGTCTGAAATGTTATTGAAATTTATCCTATATGTTTGTATCAATAAATGAGCAATGCAATTATTAATTGGTTATTATAATAATAGGTTTTTCACAAATTGCACTGATAACTTATAAATTTTTGATGGATGTCATCTACCGTACAAGTTTAGATTAAACTGTGGTTTGAAAATGTAAAACATTGTTTTAGCTCTTCTAGAAGTATGAAAATGATAAGTGTATATTGTCAAAATATGAATATTCACACCACATATTGATAACCTCTAAATTTTTGATGAATTATGACTGCTATACAGATGTCGAATGAACTGTGGTTTTTTTAAAAAAGTATCCCTTTTTGTATAAATGAAAAATAAGGTAAATCATGATAACTTTGTTAGATTTTGGTTATCTCAGGTCAAGCACACTATATATGTCCATAACATTTACCTCCATTATGAATGTGAAAAGTCGTTTTATAACCGTTACGGTGTTAAATATGCTTAGATAAGTAATGTTTTACTTACAAAAATGTATGGTGAAAAAATATTATGATTGCTTACATTTCGACATTGGTAATGTCCATGTAACAGGACAGACACTAACCACACGGATTACAAAATGTGGGAAGTTTTTCTTGTTACACTGCAGAATTGAGGGTAATATACTTAGTTATGTAGTGCGTTTGTTATCAGATTATAGCAGTTATCAATCAGGACATATAGAACATATAGAATAGAAGAAAAGTTGTCGAGTATTATGACTAAATTACTGTACAGTTCCATCAATGCATACTAAAATAATAAAATACATAACAAAATTTAAGTTTTAAATAAATAACATACAACTTGTTTATTGCAATTTTGTATTCTACGTACAGTAACTCGTACACATTGACATGTTTTATTTCAAAAAAAATTCGGTTTGATATTGTTATACAATTATTTTTCATAAACAATCACATCATATCAGTACATTCCTATTTGCATGCTTCATTTTTATCTACGTTCAACGTATATATGTCAACATTTCTACATACCTCCTCTTCAAGATAAACAAGACTTCACATAGTTACTGCAATTGGAAAACAATTGTATAACTAGTATGGATAAATATATAATTTCAAAATTATGAAAAAATGATAAAGAGAATAACAACTTATTGCAAGAACTGATTTTATGTATCTCACAATATCATCATGGTCTGCTTGCTTTAATCATACATACTTCCTCATCACAACATAAACAGAATGGTCATAACTCAGCGTACAAAGGACGGCTGGTAGGTACAAAACATTTCCGTCGCGGTATTTCACATTGGATAAATGACTACGTTTCTATTAGCCCAACATACCCGATTATGTCTTTCAACGGTTTTCCGTACCACGTG
>JAULBU010033809.1:0-15941 GCA_032358235.1 Odonthalia washingtoniensis
ATATGTTCCACGGAAGTTGTGTCTGTGCCATGTCTTGTGTAGTCAACCTCATCAGATGCAGCCCATCGAAGGCATATGCAGTTCAGAACTTTATCGACATTGTTCAGAGTCTGAGTGAATTCCATGTATTGTACGAAATCCAATTTCTTTCTGTCCATAGTACGGTATTGTTTTGTATGGAATAGAAGGAGGACCTTTGATATATAGTAAACGGGACTACTTTTGTCTCCACCCTTCATAAGGGCGAAGCTATTCCTTTTATTATTGCTCAGACTGAACTGTGTTTTTGCGAAAATGCCTTGCCTTTTACGGAGATGTGGTGGAGGAGGTCTGTAATTTACAGTATTTCTAGAACAGCCATACTTTTGCAACTTTGGAATATGTCCGCCAACTATGTACCCTGACTTGACAAATTTGAGGTGAATCTCGGAGTTTGTAAGCAACAGATCGTGGTTTCGGAAGTACGTCTGAACGAGATCCGTGAAGATTGTGAGACTGAGGCGTGAAAAGTATTCAATATTGGCGTAAAAATTTATGTTGTGGATTCGTTACACATTCCAATTGTTCTTCTTGTGGAAACAACCTGTTGTAACGAAACATAAATATCGTCCTGTACCAAATATGGTGATAACTGTGTTTTATCTTCAGCCATAGTAGTCGTCCCTGTCGAATGACGTATAGAAATAGGCACTTAAAGTAGTTTTAGAAAGGCGGCATGTGTTGAACTTCGACGTATATTTGAAATTGTTGGTCCCACATTTTTCACCGTTTCATCCATTCTTACTGCCATTCGTTTAGAAGAAGACCGCTATGACTGCTTGAAGAATGTATTGAAGTTATGATAGGGTGATGAATCAATAATATTTAGACTTCCAAACCTAGATAGGTCTTCCAGCACATGCTCTAGTAAATGGATTTTCAATGTGTGGATTCCAGTATCGCAATGCTTATGTTAATTGAATTGACACTAGCAAAATCCACGGTGAGAAGTAGATAGATGTCAAATGTCTATAAATAGGACGACAATAGATTGTTGATAAAAATAAATAAACACAGTTACCTTTTTCCATACGACTTTCAAGAGGTATTCTACCACGTGCTATAGTAAATGGAACTCCAATGTGTGGATTCCAGTATCGCAATGTTTCTGAAATGTTTCTATGCATTGCAACTTGAGAATAGTAATTCTGTCCCCGATGTAAGCTATCTATTCCTCTGAAAATCCGAGGGAAGTATTGTTGTATAGAAAATTTTGCATTAATGTTGTGTAATTTGTGCAAATTTTTGTCCAACGAGAATCATCCTGGTAACGAGTAACTCTATCGATATATCCTGCCACGAAAGGTAGAAACATATCCAAACATTTATAATCTTTTCCCTCCAACATTCCTCGAATTGAATTACTTATTACTTATGGAGAAACCGTTCTGCTCTTGGGATTTCTCTCTTGTTCTTGTTGCGAAGTCAACATGAACCCGTGGTGCACCGAACTGGTTTTCTATTGCAGCGAAGAGTGAATTACAAGCGCGTAACAAAGCCACGATCTGTATCCGAAATTGTTTCCAGTTCTTTCGGTTGTCCATGCTTTTCATATTTAAGAATGGACTTGACAGATATGTCATCAAACAAGTTTTTATTACCTTAAAAGTACCTAGATGAAGGTTAGGCAATGGTCCATACGTTAAAATTGATAATACACTTGGGAGGAGTAAGTGCGAATGACTCTTCTCCAGTTTCTCCAGAAATGGGACCCATGGTGCAACAGAAATGTCCTGCAGAATGTTTTTTGCTTCCTTCGTAAACAATTCTTCTGTACTGTTGACGACGCTGTATTTTCTCATTTTAACAAAGTGGTAACGGCATCCCTTCTGGTTAGTACATAGTGAACGGTTCTGGGAGGCGATAGTGCGGATATTGGACCTGTCTTTCAATAGGTTGAAGTTCCCAAGCAGACGAAACAAGTTCTGACGACGATTGTCTCCACATGTCGGCACTTGTGGTTGATTTAGCCATCGCCCCTGCGGGACTATGTCCCATGTTGCTGGTATATGGCGCAATCCTGAGACCCGCGCGCTTACCACTAGATGCAACACAAAATAAAAGATCCGAGTTCATAGATAAGGACATGAAAGAAGTCCGCAAAGAACAGGCGAAACGCAAACTTTCTTTCAGCCTCACTCATAACCAAGGACCCGTGCTATTTAAAAATATGTGGAATTGCGGAATTTTCCGGCTGGGGCAAGGGTGTGGGTATACAGAACTACGTCAAAGATCTGGTAAGGACCTATATCTTCATTTTGATCGACAACGAAAGCATTGTCGTCCAAAGAACCAGATCACGTCGCCTTTTTCGATCTTCATATGTCAAACCGGTGATCAAATCCCAACTTGATATTGTAGACAAGGAAGTAGATGATACGCAAGATAAGACATTCACTACTATGGACACGAAAGATTTAGAGGAATCCAGACGGGAAAAATTGGATGGTTTACTAAATAATGGCACTTTCCAGCCGATTCCAAAACAATGCATCCCCGAAGGCACACTTATCTTTGGAAGCAGATTCATAGACGAATTGAAACGTGTCGAATCGTGATTGGGACGAAAGAGTCGGTTGGTTGCTCAAAACTATAACGAATCGGCATTGGCGGAGATAGCTTCAAAATCACCAACCGTACACAGATATCCGCAACGACTGCTTTTGGCATTGGCAGCATCCATGACTCATATGACAGTTTTCAAACGAGATATAACACAAGCGTACGTCCAAAGTCGAATGGAGTTGGAGCGAACTGTATACATTGCGGACTCTAAGGAAATGAAATTGGAAAAGAACATGGTCTTAAAAGTAGGAAAACCTCTCTATGATATACCAGGGTTCGGTATAAATTGGTACTGGACGTATCTTTATCATCATTAACAAGAATTTAACATAAAAAGAATCCGTGCAAACCCTTTTGTCTTGGTGAGACAGAGGCATTGTAAAGTGGACGGTTTAGTACCTCTCCAGTTACACGACTCCTTATCTTTCGGTATGGTCAAATTTCTGTTAGACGAACAAAACGCATCAAATAAATTTGTGAGCAAAAAACGCTCATACCTCAACGAGAGACAATTGATCTTCAATCGCTTCCATATAACAAAGATGGGTAAAACGATAACAAAAACACAAACCGATACGATGAAGATACTGACAGACCCGGAAGACCAACAATAATTTTCCAGCAACCGCTCTTTGGCACAGTACATAGGACTATGCACCCGTCCTGACATCTGCGCGGAAACACAGCTGATAGCCCCTGTTAAAGATGCAACTACCGAAGAGGAAATGAAGTCGTTAACAAAAATCATTAACTGATTAAAGGAGGCCAACGAAGTAAGTATTTCATTCATAGATTTAGACATGAAAATGATAAGAAAGGTCTTTATTATAGACGCGGCATTCGGCAATGCCGGAAAATACCGTAGCCAGTTGGGATATCTTGAAATTCTCGTTGAAAAGGCAGGAAATGCTAATATAGTACATTACGAATCCAATAGATGTAAACGAGTAACAAAGGCCGTTCTTGCACCCCAAGTACATGCACTGGTTTCCAAATTCGACCACGGCTACCTACTAAGAGGCATTACAGAGGAAATAATAGGAACAAAGTTGGATATAGACGCCTATCTAGGTTCAGAAACGCTATTTGATGTTTTCGCAAAGGACGGCGGCACTTGCGAAAAACGACTACAAATTGACCTAGATGTTCTCAAAGAAATCTACGAAAATGGAGAATTGGCGAAGCAAAATTGGGTTCCTGGGAGGCACAACCCAGCGGACGGAATTACTAAATCTACATTTGTTGATACTCACGCACTCTGGAAACTGATTACAACCAACAAGTTTGATATCAATGCAATAGGTTGGGCATTTTTGCAACGGCCAGATCAGAATTTCTGGAGTGTTAAATACATGCTACTTTGTGTGTCGAAAAAAGATGGTGGAAGGTGATACCAACGAATAATGAAACTCGATTATACGCAAAGAGACAAGTTAAATAAACTACGCGTGATAAATTTAGTGAAAGTGTTGATGAAAAAAGAATGATGTCAATCATCAAAGAGGAGGTTATGCAGTTAACGAGAAAACGTTAACGAATGACAGTACGACAGAAACGTTCTACGATTAGAAGGAATTACTATAATCAAGATATACGCACAAGTGTCAGTTTAAAAGTGAATGGATACATACACGTTTCAATGGCCATTTGAACCCTGAAGCAAAAAGGGTATAAAGGATGGCTTATCCGCACTGGGGGTGACGGGAGCGAAAAAGAAAACACATTAATCATGTAGACAGCAAGTAAATGTACATAGACTTCTCAAAACTGCAATTTTGGAAACCATGAGGGGGACCAGATCTGAGAAGGACGTCAACCACGCATACGTCAGGAGAAATCTTACGACGTCAATCAGACCGCGAACAGCTAGCATAATTCGGAGCGTTTACGGCCCAATTACGACACCAGGATTGGCACGGTTACTATAGTAGACCAGAATCCGTGGCTCACCAACCTCTTCAATTACAAAGTGCAAGCTGCGTGAAGAACAGGGGCTAGAACCGAGAGAATTATATAGATCAGATAGTAAGCTAAGAAAAGTACTTACTAATTAAAGAAGAAATTTATGCTGTATACTGAAGGCAATAAAGAGCCTCGGCAATCCAAACATCTGCTTTCCTCCCGTTTCTGATTTGTGCACTGGTTGAAATGTACAGTCCGTCATGAGACCCTACAGCTCATCCATTCTGGACTGAGTAAATTCCTTCTCCTCTATTGACCCTTTTTTGAAATTGATCTTTCTCAGTGTTCATCCTAGCTCTAACACATTTTTTAGTCTTACTAACTCTAACATTCATGGTTTCGTCTACGTTATCCATTTTACTTAGGCTGTCATAGTCTCGTCCTGATCGAAAGTTGCATTTCTCTCAGGGCTTCGCATAAGTTTACCTGAATATACGAAGTCACCAGTTCAGCTGCAAGACCAAGGTCTTACCATCGCTAAAAATATATCGATACAGTCCGCCCCATCTTTTCCTTCCCGTACTGTATACGAGAACCCGGGATCCTGAAGGTAAGTCTCTTCATCTCTCCCATATCACTAATGCCTCGGGTCCCCCTGGGCGTCTCAACGAGAATGCTACTCTTCTATTCGCTTGCTCCATATCTACTTCCTTCTTTGCATCGTCGACCTTTCGTCCCCTCTCTACGTGACATGGGAATTGGGTGGTCCTAGCAGGCTTGAGTAATGAGCCGAACACCAACATCATCTGACACAGACCTTCGGGTCACATTGTCCTATTACTGAATGAACTGTCATTTGGTGAAAATTGGCATCTGTTTCCTCCGTTCGGTTAATATCTGTCTCAATTTGTTGTGGGCGCATTGGAGTGGAGCGCCATACCTCTCTACCACACCGATCTCAATACGGATTTCGATTTATGCCTCATTCAATATTATTCCTGATTCTTTTGCCTTTTCTATCATCTCTTACCAGATGTAAACCGAACCCTCGTAGACTGCCAGATTGTTCGATGGTCCCATATATTCCATGAACCGAAGTCCTGTGATGGCTTTCCAAATCTCGTTGGCCGTTTGGTTTTTGAGAAATCAGGCTGATGTGAAGTGAGCGATTTCAATGACTAGGTGCATAACTGGCCTCACATAGATGAACATTGTAACCACAATAACGTTGTAATTGAATTGAAGATCCTCTGTGCCCAGTGTCAATTTGAAGCGACGTGGTTTCGTATCATTTAGTTTAAAAATCGAGCAGTCATCTTTTACCTTCTCCAGCTACCTAACTATGGACTTATCCAGTTCTCCCATTGTTACCGTCTTAAGTAACTGGTGTGTGGGTCTTGTCGATGGATGTCCAAATCCTCGGTGGATCCTTCCTAAGTCAATTTATTTATAATACAAATCGAATATCGTTGGGAGACCACTTGTACACGAAGAAATAATTATCCCGGGAAAATGGTTGGATGAATGTGCCCACATGGAGTAATCTCCCTTGAATTTTGATGTAAAGCCCATGAGTGATCATATTCCTGTTGCATAAAAGGGTGGGACAGTCTTTCTACATTATGGAGAGATCGACATAGACTATCAGATCTAATTTAAAGAAAGGTATCCGAATGTTGGCCTCTCCAATTACCTTACCGAAACCACCAATACATTTCGATCCTCTATTGTTTGGATATTTGTTTGGTGACTTCCTCCTAAATTCCCATTCGTAATCCCTTTATTGGAATTTACACATCACCGATCTGCGATGATCGGCCTTATGGATCGTGATTCCATTCAAGTTTGTATCCTCGTATCCCCTGATATATATGTTTTCATGGTAACTAATGCAGACGTTTTCGAATCAGTGAGATTAGCCGAAGTGCTACTTGAGGTTTCTTGTTCTTGTCTGATTTTCTTGAAGTTGGTTCCACTTTGTCCGTTGATTATCCTGTACCTCGATAACTGAATGAAAGCCCAATAAAATGTTAGTTCTACAGTACCTCACCTGCGGTTATCGCTTTCTATCGCGGCCCTTGGCGTGCCATAATTGATTTACGATGCCCTGCTACAAATAAGTAGGGTTACAGGCTATTTAAATCCTGATTCGACTCTAGTATCGCAGTAGACAGAGGATCCAGCTCACGTTACTCTCGCATGGTGAGGGGATTTCCCTTCCTTGTCGAGATGGTAATTGGACAACCTAGACGTGTTTAGTTCTGCTTGGCCGTCCCCGGTTGTCTTGTTTGTTAGGTGCAAAGGCGTGAGATATCTAATTTATTATCAATGTCTAGCTCTTTCTTTTTTTCTCTTCACTGCGGAGTGTAATTTATACTTACAAAACTATCTCAGTCTAGATAACGCAACACGCGTACTAAATTCTACTGATATCAAGAGCTATTATTTCGAATGCAGTTCAGTCAATTTTGCATTCGTCAATGCTCAATAGTGTGAACTGTGCATATCTCAATACACACACGTGTTGAGTAAAACGTGTAAAGAACCGATAATTACATATCCGTGCCATTTCACGGAATCACACGAAGCTTGAATCTGTATCAAATCTGTCGATTTGACAGACGCCATATCCCCTCGTAGGTTCGCCCGTGAATATACGCATTATTTTATAGCGATTTATCTAACTCCCTGGATATCTCGCTTGCCGTGTATACGATATCTGTATCATCATTTTACCAAGCTTCTATTCATCTCGCCTAGCCTTCCTCTTCATCCCAGCTCGCTGTCATGCTGATAAATGCCTGTTAAAAAGGGCCAGGGTCATAAGCAAAAAGAGGCGTGAATTGGGAAAGCAAATGTAAAACACAAATACGTAGTAATTGTGAGAAAGGTGCACTTCTGGGATCTACGAACGAATTCGCATTCCAGAAGAGAGCGATCGATCCAGAGACCCTCGTCAGTAACTTCAAATTTCAATATGGCCAATTAAATATTGAAATATCAATAAACTTCTTTGAAAATATATAAAAAAGTCAGTAATTGACCGTATTAAATTTGGTGACACTACTTTTCATTTGTGTAGTCAATATGATGCAATTACACGATGTGGTTTCTCAGAAGATTTCTATTCGCCAATGTTTGGGCAATAGGAACTCTTTTAAATTAATTTATACCTTTGGGAAATCTCTACTGTTACATTGGTGACTTTGTTTTTCGCCAATAATTTTTGAAAATTACATTTCTTTTGAAAATCATAAACATTATTTTAGGAAAATTTGTTGGTATTGACAACGACAGTTCAAGTTGATGAGTAAGTTCAACTTTCACTGATTGATCGACACTGAATCCTACTTTTAAGTGTTCCCGCCAGCTGTACTATTTCGAATCTACATTTAAACATGGAATTAACACCCACTTATATATGGCGCACCCCACACGAAAAAGTACGGATGGAACTTAGAGAAAATTAGAGGAGACATCACATTTGAACCGGTTGAGGTTCCGCGGAACATATTCGGACACGGGGAAAGGATACCTGTAGATAGAGCTGCGAAAAATGTGTTTGCAGTGCAAGAATAGTTGGATTGCTCTGAATTTTATATCGGAAACGACTGTGAGGGTGATATTGTTGTACCTGTTCAGTCGATGGATGATTCGGTAGAACAGTCGAAACTTGAAGGAATAGAAATGTTCTTTATGAATATGTGTTGGAATGTTAGCGACAAATTGTGCAATAACCTATTAGATATTTTGAAGGAAAACGAAAACCTTGTTGGAGAGTTCTGTTCTTTCTTTACGAATATATCCTCTATCCGTGAATTTTGCTCTCTGCAGACCAAAACACGATTGGGAAAAATGGATTTATGAAACATACAATGGTTTCAAAAAATTATTTCCAATTGAATCTTCACAAGCGTGATGCGTTGGAAGTTCTTAGAACTGAGATTGGATCCGCATCGTTCGATTCCAGTACACTAACCCCAACTGCTAATTTTGCCCTCCGTACGCATCCAATGAACTCTGACATTGGTGTGAACGCCGTTTCAAAAGTTACTGAATACATAAAGGGGTGTGATAAGGACATTGTAAAATGGAAAAATTTGACGAGGATGGAGAGGATTCTTTCGTTGCTCTCTTGTAAGTTTACAGCGATAAATCTCAAATCAGTTTGTAACCGAATTCATTTTCTTTTTACGCTATGCATTTAAATCTACTTAATTTCAATGAAAGGCATAGAAGGGATAACATTGTGTCGGAAAGATCTTTCGTGTCTTACTTGCCAGTTCGAGATCACTTGACCATGAGCTTGGTGCCCAGAAGTCAGAATCCTCTTGGTATGAAAAATCTGTACATCGGAAAATTGATCGATCTGACATGCTTAGAAGTTTAAACAAATCAGTAGAATTTTTCTGTTCTGACATAATGCATATCGCAGAGGAAGGTATTCCAGTGACCACCTCTTATTGAAAGAAGCTCCGTGCGCATTAAATCTTGTCTTAGTATATGGCAGACTTACCGGAATCGGAGGACATGACCAGTGTGAAGCGCAACTCCTCGACCGGATCTCCCATTTCATATATGCGACGTGATCAAAGCAGATCTACTCAATTGTACGAAAGAAACGGAGCAAAATTTGAGAAATGCAATTTAATTGTTCAGAAAACTTGAAGAAGGGGATACGTAAATTGTGGAAACTTTGAATATGAAATCAATGTTATCGACCTTACCAGTTTTGGCATATTTTCTTTTCGTTGGAATTGATCCTAGCGTTGATATCTACGCAATTTTTTCAATTCGAACCGCTACATAACTTGTCACTCGGTGTTTCGAGGATATTGAACGAGTGTCCGTCCCTTTTTACTTAGAGATGGATTACGCCAAAGCACATCAATAGTTTCAAACAGGTGTGCGGTTCGCTTCTATAATACGATCAGAAAGTCTGTAGTGGGGAATTTCAATATTTTCTAATGAAGTGTTCAAAACCGGTCCGTCGGTTATGGGTTACGAGTTGAATTTTAGAAAGGAACTGTCAACGGTAGATTGTCAGGACTTTTCAAGGAAAATGGTCTAAGAGATCTGCTGGAGGCTGCAGATTACGATGGAGTAGATGTTGTTTTTCCTTTCTTGGGGTCTATCGTCGACCAATGTTGTGGAAACCATAAAGAAGCCCCGTTTACCGAAGTTTTCAAAAAATATGTCTCCATTTTAGATCAGATTTATAAGCGAGGAAGGAATCCTGGTTGGGCACCTCACGATTTTGTTGACTTGTAAATAAATATGAAAGAATTCAAGGCCTGTGGAAGGGAAATATTTGAGAATTATCAGCCATATAGTATGGGGACAAGCAAGTGGCATATGTTGTATCATTCATCGAAGATCTTAAAAGGACTGGAGGAACTACATATATGAATAGCGGGTTATATGAAATGGCTCGCAAGGGTTTCAAATCAGACTATGCAATGACCTCGAAGAGACATAAAATTGTTATGAATGAAACAATACCACGACGCCAAGAAAGGTATGCTGACAGCATATCATCTTAACAAGGTCATGAAGATTGTCATAGTAATAGTTTTAAAAAACAAAGATCAAACAAAATTATAATCAAAGCTGTTAAACATGATGGTTGTTTGTTGGTTAGAAGATGGAAAACAATTATATTACAGGAAATGTAATTGTACTGCAAAGATGTATATTGTAGCAGAAATAGATTACCTGTAATGAGTGAAGTTTCTTACTGCGTAACAGATATTTTTTCTATAGTTGGAGAGGATGGATTCGAAAGTATGGTCAGGATTCTTCGGAAGGAGCTGGTGGTGGATATGAAACTTGCAGAAGACATGCATATAAAAATTGAGGTTGCTGTATCAGGTTATATATCTGGATATCGCCAACCAAAATTTACAGACATGATAAAATGGACGAACTTTATGTATATACCGAATGGAACATATAGAATTTCACAGAGAATTGTTACCAAGAGATCATTTTATGGCTCAAAGTGGCCTCGCCTTGATCATATAATGGTTGAATCTGTTGACTATAAACACAATCATAATGGTGACATGCCTGTGTGGTTCGCAAAGCTTATTCAGGATACTGAAGAAGAAGAAGGAATTAATAACTTGTCAGGAGCAAAAACTTCTCCGATGCACTGAATGACATAAAAGAATTGAAAGTGAACTGTGCTTAGTTCAATATTATCATGTTTTGGATAGTAAAGAGTTGGAGATCGACGGTATAGATAGAAAATTAAGTTGTATATGATTACTGTGGGAAAGAAGTGAGGGTAAGGAAGGTAAAAGCCAGACAGCGAAGCGATTCGGTATAATCCCAATAGATATCATACGTGGGATTGTCCATATTGTCCCTGAAGATACCGAAATAGGCTTATTATTTAAGAATGATCCGAGAAACCGGAACACTTCTTTGAGCGATGGAGAAGAAAATTTGGCAACAGAATTGTTTTCCGTGAATAGATTTTGTTATGCTCGAGGTGAGATGTATGATTATGGTACCCAATGAAGTTTGTAGGATGTTTCAACATAGAAGTTCAACTAATATTCATCATATAATCACCATCAACCAGGCCTCCTTCTCCTTTACTGTCATACTTCTAATTAATTGGAATCGATGCGATCAGTCTTTCTTTCGTTTACACAGTCCTCCATTTGCTTTATTGCTAAATATGATGTTGATTTTTGACTAGAACTTGTGGTATTGTGGATTGATACTTTTTTATATCAGAACCAAAATTTAAATTTCTATCATTATTACGAAAAATGTCAAATTTATAACTTGATTACCGAGAAAAATGATAATTTTATTTTTGATTCTGATAATGTAGTTGCTATACCCTTTTTTTGTAGTCTGCTATCCTTCATCTTCAAGTTCCGCATTGTCACTAAAATACTCATTAACTTCAACCCCTTCTACTTAAATATCATGTTCTTTTGATTTATCCTCCATAGTAATATCCGCTTCATCATATGCTACAGTTAGTTCAACATGTTGTTGTTTATTAATTTCATCTTCATCTTCTTCATCACTGTAATGAATGACATTGTCGATTCGCCACGAAGCCTCGAGCGAATCAACGCATAACTAACATTCGCGTGACACCGAAATGTTTGTGTGGTGTGTGTTACTGGAATAAGAGTAGAAGATAATAATAATATGATAATAGAAAAAGATGATAACATGATCACAAGAAGATGATGATATAATAATAATAAGATGATGATAATATGATCTCAAGAAGATGGTGATATATTAATAGTAACATGACGATAACATGATTAGAGGAAGATGATGATATGATGGTATAATGATGATAAAAATGGTGAGAATATGATGATAATAAGAAGATAACAACGACGAAATGATGATGATAAGAGGATGATGTCAACGACCAGAAGAGAAAACGCGAGACGATGGGGAGTCTCAGAACAGAGTAAAAACAACGATAAGAATCGTAATGACACAAACGACTTACTCATGTATACACAGTAAGGAAACTACTGATGAGGATTTGTTCGGACGTTCATACACACTAATGGTAGCACAGATTAGGTAATCATGAATGAGAAACAAAATTTCATTCAATTAACGAATCAAAACTGTGTGAAAACACAATGACCAGAATTAGAGATTACAAATATACCAATAGTAAGTATTACATGTGTACCCGTTCCGTTCAATATCGACTTGGATCGACCACTACTTTGTATATATATATATCGTACTTCATCAGCGTGGAGAAATTTAATAAAAAGTTGGACATTAACGAAAACCCAACCCCACAACATAAGCACAAACGGAGACCAACTTCAACCCCGGCGAAGAGGAGGCTCAGAAACAAAGCGCCTCGATCGATCTAATCATCGGAAACTGAGAGAACGGACTATACTCTCACGTCTAACGAACGAGCGACACCATCGTCCCCGACTGCGATACCTTAGTCGATAAATTTTACATCCAACGATATCGTGGTAGCATTCCGAAAATCAATCTAGCGACGGCAGGAATCAACCACTTCCCTGGAAATCGGCGGTCCACTAAACTAAAAAACTGAAAAATTAGCACACCCCTTTATTGCATACCTCATTTGAACATTCACATCTCCAAAGGATAATCCAAATTAGCGTAGGCTACTGCTAACGTTTAACAATTACCTATATTACTCCCACCATAGACATTGGTATTGATATTACTTGCATATCCCGCATTGACATAACCTAGTATACTGTCGCTTTCTCTTCCCTTTCGTTGTATTAAGAATCCTCAACGCGAGAGAGTCCCAGTTTGAGGCCATATTACTGTCAATATTGACTGGCGATACATTAATACACATATATGTATAAATATATGTTTATTAAACGAATTCATGGTTCATAAAGATAGATACACATCGGAGATATAAACATACATATCATTACATACACATAGGCGTTTAGTCGTTTTTATCCAAGTTCGGTCGAGCGATTCGACAGACATCCAGGGGGTCATAGTCATCGAAAGAGACAAATGCAGAATCTAAGTCATCAGAGTAGAGAATAAAGCAATCAGATACAGCACCAATCCATTCACACAAGGAACTAGCAAAAGATTTTGAATTCATAGATATATGAAACCGTCTCTTGAGTGGATATCAGAATACCAAAGTATGAGACGTGAAGTAATTACGCAATCTGTTCCTATCATCACATCTAGATCCCACCTGACATTCTTTTAAAAATAGCTCAAGTCTGTTGTCAGCCATAAATTTTGTCTTTATTGCCATAAGTGCTTGTTTCAACATCTTATCAGCAGCTGTTGGTAACAGTGGTCTGAATAGTCTTCCTGATTCAATTGCAACTTTTCCACCCTTCCTTGATTTTAACTTCTTTGCAGTACAAACTTCTTTCATTGGTTCTATTTCTTGGTCCAGAAATTTTCCTGGAACTATTGATCGGTCTGATCTCTCTTCTATTTCCTTTTCTTCGTATGATTTCAGTTCAGAGATACTTTCTCGTTTTTCTATATCTAGAAAGGAATCTTCTTTGGATTTTATGATTGAATCCAATCTTATAATTGGCATAACACTGACATCATCGTGTTTTAAGACACAAATCGTCTAAAATTTCTAAACGCCTTACGGGAAGATTTATTTGAAAATAGAATATCCGCACCACCCAATTTCTGCAGTACTATAGAATAGGAATTTTCAGATTCGGCGCAAATATCTTCAAACTTTGCTCTGCGACACCACGTCGTATCTCTGGTACCATCATGTAACTTGTAAAGTAACCTTTTCAATGCCTCTTCCTTTTGGACGAATCTTGTCGATTCAAAATCAGTTCCAACGTTTTTGATCTAGTACCAACTATTTCTCTGTATCCAATAAGAGCTAGAAACGTGTCTCCAGCAGCCTTATTTTTCGTGCTCATCTATTGGCGGCATCATGCATCAAATTCGTCAATAGAATCTGACTTCCTATTGCTGATTTAAATACAGCCCGTTCCAGTTTCTCTGACGGAAGCCTTCCCATACGTGTATGCAGAAGAGTGAAAACTTATTGGCAAATAAAATTTCTAAAGGTTTCTAGAGTGCTTTTGGAGACTGTCCCACGCTGGCACTCTTCCATTGGGTATACAGGTATGTGACTGTAGGTAACAAGAAGTCGTCCATCTATTTATTCTTCTACTGTAACAAGTGGTGGTCCTAATGGGTGACTTTATTGTTTGTTCGAAAAATACGTTTCTTATCTTTGGTTACTTTAACTACACGTCCTCTGCAATCTCGTTTCGTCCTGTTGTGCACTGTGTGCACGTTTAGATCCCATGGTACGCTCTCCTCCATTTCCTTACCCCCTTACTGACAAAAGTTGCTAGTATATTGATGTGAAAAGCGTGACATTCCATCAACAAACTCAAGAATGTAGTTACAGATAGACTGATAAACTTCTTTATCTCTTAATTGTAATCCCTGATTTTGTTGTAAAGATTTGGTACTGGTAATAGACGTTCCCTCGCCTTCACAAAGTGGATTCCTTACTTGATTCAGTTCCTCGAAGTTTTTCATCACATTCTGCTCTCAATTTCATTGCTTCGTTCTCTTTAACCAATCTTTCACACTTTTCCTGCCATAGATTTAGAGATTCAGTTAATTGTCGGGTTGATTTTTTCGAACTCTGTAACATTTCAGTCTGTTATATTTTTCCAATGTAATCGTTATTTTCGTTCCCGTATTGCCCATATTAACCTTATCAATCTGTTACTAATCACCTCCGTCCACAGAATGTAACGAGCGAACAAATACACTGTTCGAAGCTCTTCTATTGTTGACCCGTTTCTGAGACTTCCTTCTGCCTAATCCGCAACCATGCTGACTCCGAGACTCAATTTCGATTCTTAGTTCACTATAACAATCAAGTTCCATATTCCTTTGCGCTGAAATTCCATCTAACAATTTTGTTGTTTCATACAGTCATCCATATCTCCTAATTCTTTTTTAATTACTTCAGGATTAGTTTCAGTACTGCTTTCAGAGCTTTGTGCAGGTGTTACGGTATCCTGTGCTATCCTTGTTGAATAAATCGTGATATTGGAAGGATTTTTCTGTTTCATCAAGTTCGATGTTCCCATCTGATTACCATTTGCCTCTTATGCTAGATGTATTTTCTTTTCTATCCGAATAATTTTTGTAGGATCATGTCCTGTAGCCGTCCAGCGAACTCTTCCATATTTTTCGCTGTTGATACTAATGGAGAATCTGTTCCATCAATTATATTCCTCTTCGAAGAAAACGTCTTGCGCGAGTCTTCCCTTCCATTTTAATAAACTGTTAGAAGATGAGTTTGTATTCTATGCTGCTTGATAAAAGATTTTTCGCGTTCTATGCTCTTGAATAAAAGAGATTGTTTATTCTTTTGTAAATAAAAACTCTATGTTATATTTATAAGGCAAAGAATATCATTCTAATGCACATTAAAGAAATTATTCTGAACGGGATTATCCCTTTCCAATTCAACATAACGGCCCTATTGAGGCTGTCAGAGGATTTATCCTTTACCTTAAATCAAATCATCAAACCTTCAATAAATAATAAACATGAAGTATCATTAAGTACCCTGCATTATTATTCGAAACGGTACGATATTAAATATGAATATACTCTACTGCCACATAGATAAATTGGATACAATGACAGCAATAAACATAAAGTACATACAGTATTGGAATCAAGCTTCCTTCATAGACATTAAAATTTCCCGTTCAGTATAGTGCCGTTTAGTTACCACTCATCTTTCACAAGCTGATTAACCGTTAGTAGGAAACGAAGAGAAGTTCGTGTGTTTGTCAGGCTTTAGGTAAAGTACCCCAGTTTACCAATTGCACAAGACTCCCATGGAAATCTAAACAATGTGATTACTATTGTTTCGTGTCCGAAAGAAT
>JAULBU010033820.1:0-15941 GCA_032358235.1 Odonthalia washingtoniensis
TCCACTATCTGTGCATCCGATCTCATTCGAGATTAAGTTAACGGAAAGTGGTCAATTACAATGTCACTAGATGGGCATCAGTTTTCCGCATGCTAAATTGGTTTACCTAAATTCGATAATATGCTCCGATTTTGCAGATTCCAGACATCGGAGACCAGATTCCATCACGCATAAAGAATCAAGACATTTACAAGTTATGTGAAACCATGCGAAAATTGGACAGTGTTAGAACCAGTTTGCAACGAAATGACACCACACTATCGGAAGTGAGGGCTTTGTTTGACATTGTAATTGACCACTTTCCGTTAACTTAATCTCGAATGAGATCGGATGCACAGATAGTGGATTGCCAGACATTACAGTCGACCATCGTTACAATTCAGCGAAAAAGAGGCCCGGACCTTACAGCGGAGGAGTGCTTATCGGTGGAAAAGCTGAGGTTAAAGGCTTGTCATATATCTTCTGAGAGCAGGGAGACAAGTTATTTGTCTGGTATTGCAAAAGCATAAAGAAGAGCAGGGCCATGTCGACAATTATATTGATTCGCGTCTTATCCCCCCGACCACGAACATATGTGAATGCATTTTTTTCAAGTAGAGGTATTCATTGACAGACTACAGGAAGTCGATTTCACCAACTACACTTGATGCACAAATGTCCTTGCACGCCAATTGGAATTTATGGGGCCTTTCTGAAATCAACAACATCATTGAATAGCTGAAATGTATTGGATTTTCAATACCCATGAATCAATTTGGAATTAATTTGGAATCAATTTATTTTCTTCGTGACACACAGAAAAATATTAAATTCCACGTTGGCATAAATATATAAATTTCCTGTGCCTTGAATTTCTAATCGAAATTTAATTTCGATTATTATAGAGTATCATTTATTAATTTTCAATTCCTAAGAAATAAAATAGTTTTGTTTATTACATTCAAGCATCAAAATAAATTTTTTTCAATAAATTTTGAGGTGCCTTGGCGGTAAAGAAATTCATATTATGATAACGGCTAGGATGCGATATTGAACAGAGTTGGACAGGGTACTTTCGTTGCATTTCAACAAAAACTTGCAGATTGAATGGTATGTATGGTTATGTTTTCTTCTATAAACAGTAAATATTAAAGATTGATATTCTTACCTGGAAAGCTTGAAGAGATAAATATCTGGAAATGAAAAAAATAAAAGGCTGAAACGTTTACTAGATTGAACCTTGGCATAAAATGGTAAAGAGGGATGAAGAACTTCGAGATTAAAATGATCAAATGACGAAGTAATTTACAGCAGAAATAGTAAGCGAATATTGACATGCGGCAATTGACTCATCAATTAATCACTACCGTTAGTGGAGGCGTTTCAGCACAATTTTCAATCAAAATATCTCAAAAATTATATTTTTCCACGCGACGATCAAGACTATGAGACTAACAATTCGCTGCGAGCTTTGTCGTCTGAGATCTTTATAAGAGACTCCTCCAAGTTATGCTCTTATAACATTTGACCAGTATTTCTTATGTAATCATCTTTGTAATCCCCACGAAATTTTCGATGTACACCATAGGTCTGCTCTGAGCCGCATATCTTCAGATTTTTCATACGTCGATACCTTGTTCAGAATCTATCATAATAATCAGTGGAATCTTCCTAGATATTTTAAATACGGATTCGTTAGGAATAATATCTTGGACTATCATCTGAAATCAATTCGGCCAAATCGGGATATATGTCTTGTACAGTACTTCAGAATCTGCACTGGACAAGAAATACAGTACAGATTCTGGCTAGAGTGTACACGAAATGGACATATGAATTACTGGCGTAATACAGGTAATAAGAACGCTTACAGGATGTAATCTTATTTCGTGATAAGTAGTGTATAGCGCTGATAATAAGTAAATCGAAACCACAACAGAACATGTAGAACCAAAAAATCCAATAAGTCTTGATTATATTAATAATCATGACTTATTGGACTTTTTTAAAAATCGCAATGTTGCAACAAGTTATGGGCCCAGACAAAACGGAAAATAATGAAGCTCGGAAGAATTGATAGCCAAATGACACCATTAGTATTCTTTTCAACAATCGCATCCGCACCTAGTGATATAAATATTTCAACGAAAGGAAGCATGGAACAATACGAGAATGTGGCGACCAAGTTCAGGGTTGAGTTCCTGCCAGGAGGAAACTAATAGATGTGACAAAAGAGAATGAAGACTTTTCTCATACTTCGAAAAACATTACTGGAGAGTATTGACTGTACAGAGACAGTTTCATCATAATTAACCGCAGAACTTAGACTGCAGTTTCATAAAATGCTCTCTCCAATACCGCCATAATGCTTACTAATGATGTCATATGTGGAGATATTAGCACAAGGGATCCCAGAAAATTATGAAAGATTAAAGAAACAGTTAATGAATCTGCAGCAACTTGCCAATGATTCAATAGCTGTTTCTAATTCGCGGTTGAACCGCAGATAACACACTATGTAGAAGTTGTCTATTACATGTAGTCTAGCCCTTGTCGTATGATACATGTTTGTCTGATGTACCATCTGCAGGCACCAAAGTGCAGATGTACTATCTTTCTTTATCAATTCAGTGTCCAATTTACGATCGTAAACTCCGCGCAAATCACGAAATAAAGTGCAATATGCAAAAGGGTGAGAAATACCAGAACGATTATCTGAGTTATTATCCCACATGCTATGAAGATATGGCACCTCCCATACTACTACTAGGTAGTATCTGATACCAAACTTAATAGTTTTTGCCTTCATATATGACCTTGAAGAACTACGGGCTTGATACCGTATCATGTTCTCATCTAGGGCACTAAATCCAACGGGAACGACTATTTTGACACAGTTCTTTACAAAGTGTTCAGTCATGGTACATGAATACCATAGCTGGTCAATTATAGCCTCCTCATGTGTATATCTGGGATAAAGTTGGAGAAGAGGACGGATTTTTAGAATCTTTCTCGGGGTAAAACACATTTGAAATTGCCATTGCCACAGAAAGGTTTTGAAGACAAGTATTATTTTAGGTCAATTATTTTCGAAATAGATGCTGCTATTCAAAGATGGACACACGCAAGTAGTTTTTCAATTCTAATTTCGTCTTTTTCAATTGGAGAATGTTTTCTCGCCATATTTGAGTTTGTCCAATCACGGACACACTCAAAAAATTAGTTTTTCATGTAAAGGTGGGAGAGTCCTCTTTCCTTCCTTGCCTCAGATGCATTTGTTACCGTAGCAGATTGTAGAATATGAAGTTTCGTATTATCAATCCATTTTTGGGATATATGGTACTACCATATATCCGAAAATGGATGGATAACACTGTAGATAATACCGTAATATGATTCTTGCTAAGTCTTTCTGATCCATACCCTTGACTTCGACTACCTGAAATACTTCAGATTTATTATCGTCCATATCATGATCATTCATCGGTCCGTTTCTGTGGAGGGTTTTGTGTCCAGTTTCCATACCGCCTGTTCTCACTGCTCGCTTTTTATCCATTTTTATTTGCAATTTCTGTGCAACTTTTCAAACTGCGTTTTAGTGCCATTTATTGCAAGGGTTTTCAGTTTCTCAATGTGCATGTGACAAATCATATCAAAACTGTACAAGAACCTTACATGTACAATTTTTATAGGTTTATTTTCATTGGTTCATCGGTACTTTTCCTACGATTTCAGGCATTCATAGCCTCACATCCGTGAAGTTTATTATTATCAGGTTTACGTCATACAGTAATATTGTGCACCTGTTGGTTGTACAATTATTGAAATTCACAGTATTCACCTTTCCACAAATCCTCCTTCTTCATTCACTGTAGTTATCTACATTATTTCCTACTTAATTCCCCGTCCTTAAAGGGTTCAACCCTTACGATTAAGTTAATAGTTATTTCTGTAGACATATCCTTAAGAGTACAATAATATTATAATGTGGAAAGCATAATAAATTCAGGGCCGAAACATTTACTAGCACAGAAGATATAATAGCCAGTGTACATATAATCATACACTCGGGGGTTCATGACCATTAAACCATTCACTAAATAAGAGGCCAAGTCTCAGCTCAATTTTATTGGACCCCGGACCTTTCGTATAGAAGTTTAAAGTAATGTAGTCTAGACTCATGGCATGCATGAGCACTATACTAACTGGTACAGTATAGTAGTGTAGTGTAGGCTGAACAGTTGAAGTATAAATTTTCTTCACAAAACAAAATACAGTAAAACCACGCCACCCTTTTCAAACGCATCCCTGCCTTCCACATGAACTGGAAAATCATCCAAGATACATCACGGTATGTTCCGAACATGTCTCAAGGGTCATTTTCATCTTAACAGATTTCGAAACGGAAGGCTGTGGGAGAAGATGGATATTGGGTAGGGAGCAATCATCATACCTATTCTCTCGCAAGATATGTCTTAAATATGCGATTGGATTTTTCAAAATCCAATATAGTCGTTTGATTGACATATATAAACAAGAAAATTCTCATGGAGCATTCCAAATTTGAGAAATATACAGTAGCCGTGTGGGCCTAGAAAGCCTGGGCCACAGCATTCAAACACCGAGACATGCAACTGTAAGCTACTAGCAAATCAAACCTGAAAGCTCTATGGTAACACGTTTCACCTAGCTTCTACACGCAAGGAGTACTATCTGTCATTCGGCTTTCGACGTTCTAATAATCTTATAAGAACTTTGATTGCAACTTTCCCGTTTTCTGTTTTCTCGCTGTTTATTTGTATTACAATTACAAAACCATTAGTTGATTGTTATATTTTCTGGTATTGATATCAATCTCATATTTCACCAAGTCAGTATTGACTCGCGATAGTCCTCTTTGGTCTATTGTGGATTCGATCGCCTGCCTCGCCCTACTGTCTGCTTTGCTCATTAGCCCCTCTTTGTCCGTTTAGTTCCACCGTTTGCATGTCCACCAATTGCTCAATAACCATCATTCTCTTTCTCCTTCCTAATTATATACGCAGTCACTCTCCTAAAACCTCTATACCAGCATACATTCCGACTTCTACTGCGGTCAACTCCTACAATCCACACGGACTATACACCTACGCGCTCATCTACAGCTACACTTTCGAATCCACACGTGGTTGTATTATCATCAAGGCGCCGATTTCCATCGTCTTTAAATGCAGCGGTTCGATTCTACCGGTATCATTCGACAAAATTTTATCGACAACATAATATTTTCTGAGGAATTGTTTTTGAAATAATTTAGGAGTGACGTCAACGCACAGCCCACATGGTGTCATTACACTTTCTTAAATAGGAATGTTCCTGTTTACTCTGAACCACTTCCTATTTGAATTAATATTCTCCGATCCGAAAGCTTGTCAAGCTTTCGAATGGAACAATTTTAATCATTAAAATGTTCAAAACAATCAGTGATTACGAACAGATTTCAAAGCCAAGGACGGGATCCGTTCGAATTTAAGGTATTGAGTTTTGACTGAAACAATGAAATCTATCACGTCTTCAACATGCCGGTTTTGTGTTGAGATCGCCCTTTCTGAACGAATTTATTTTTTAATGGGGAAACTATAAAACCATAGGCAACAAATTGGACACTGAAAGTTGTATTTCAACGAAGATTCGTTGAAAGAACGGAAATTTGTAACGATATGGAATTGGAGGTGATATTGGTTCATATGAAAATATTCGAGAAATTTTCTGAAATTTTCATAATTTTACCACAAATATATGTATTATGAATTTTTTCATTTTATACTTCCCATTTCTCTTCCTTCAGCCAATACCTTTTTTGTGCGTTTAATGGCATATTCCGATGCATTGGGAAAAAATGCGGCTAAAACGACAATGAAAGCGATAACGGCAATGACGGCAATGACGGCAATGACTTCTACGACGTCGGCGGCCAGAACAACGTCTGTGTGTGACTGCTACGAGGAGCAACAATGACAATCAACGACAACCAACGATGAGAACGACGACAACTTCGAGCTGAGTGGACTAAAACAGGGAGTAATTATGAATAGGGGTGGCGACGAGAGACGATATACACCCACGTCACAATTGAACAAAATTTTCAACAGTTCTATATGCCACCTCGACCAAGTTTCTATCCAAATCTCTCAGTACTTTCACCAGGTATGCAACCTGTAACAGTCGCTTTGGTGGTAGCTGCAGCGATAGATAGTAAAAATAGTATTATTAATAATATGGGGATTGCAAGTACATGTAGTAAACGTGATAATAATAATTTCAAGCAACTATAGAAGTACCGCTCAACGAAAGGGTGCAGAAAAAATTCAAACAATGCCTATTGAGGAAAATAGACGAAACTGCACTCGCACAAATGCCTTCAAAGATTCAAGTTTCTGCAGTGATGATGACTGTAAAGGTAACGGCATTGTTGATAAACTATTGGGAACGAAATACGTGCATGCCTCAGACGACGAGATGATGATGATTATGATAGTAAAAATATGGAGTTAGTAAATATGGTTGAGAGGGTCATCACAATGACGGCGTTAATGACTTAGAATAGAATTAAATGATGTAAGAAGGGTAATGGGGATAATTCGACAGGAAGTAAATCAGGGTGTAAATCTGGTAATCCTCATGATTGTATATGTTTGGAGAAACAGCAAAATTACTTGTAGCAAAGAACTGAATATTGACAAAGATCAAAATATACTAACATGGTGTGTTTACCTGCAATTCAATAATTTTATTGGAATGGTAGGTGTTGAACGTGGTCCGAAACGAAAAATACGAAATCAAACTCTGAATGGAAAAGATAGTGAAGGTTTTGTTACACGAGTGGGATCAACAAAACATGCGCTGTTAGAGAAGGCCATGAACCCAACATAGTCCAAATAACTTCGAGGTCGGCGAAACCAATGGTCTTGTCTTTCAGATAAATGTACCAAGAACAACTTCTATCTGACTTTAAACGTTGCAGAGCAACTTAAAAACGTGACATAGCCTCCAATTTCGACTGGAACATAACTTTTGGGAAATTTTATTGTCAGAAATTCTTATATTGGGCGTGGTACATCGGTCTTTAATAATATGGGCAAAAGCGATGTGGCAGGATCATTAATAAGATATGGAAATAACTTGGAATGAGGTGTCTGAGCGGACTAAAACTTTTTCTCTACAAAAAAGTCCGTGGAACAGTTCTATTGGATATGCTATGTCCTTCAACTACAACAAAACAATTCAGGTGACCTTGTTCTACTATAATCAATAATATTCAATGATTTATCATTATGTTTCTGCCGATTTCTTCAATTTCTGCTATATATGCCAGACTTTGTCCCTTATTTGACTCAATGTTAAGAAATCAGTTGTTATGTTACTGGGGTCAAGAGACAGATGTCGTTCTCTTGTAAAACGAGGTGCAATACCCCTGTCATTAATTATTACTATGAATTTTCCTTCTGAATATACGACCCCCATCCCCTTTAGACCTGCAGTATGACTACTACAATCATCATTATCTTCAATCCCATTACCCACATTGACAGGTTGTTGTTGACATCTATTAACTTCCTGCACCGTTCCTATGTCTACGTCATCATCACGAACTTGTCCCTCCGTGGGCCACCCGATTTTCGATGAAGGCAACTCTGGTCCTGCTCCTTTCATGTTAACATGAACAGATGTATTGTAAATTTCGTTATCAATGCACTGCGTACTAAAATGTTGCCATCCATAGTATTGTCCCTATTCAAAGAACCTCTTCCATGTTTTTCAATAATCGCATGAACTTACCAATTCTACATTTTATCTGTTGCTCAGACGGCAACAGAAATTCGTCACGATGGGTAATGCGCATTGCATTGCGCATCATTGCTGAGATTATTTTTCTACCTGTATGTACAGTCCCAATGTCGAACCATGTTTCAATTTCAAATTTAATTTCTTTTCATACAAGGCAACTGGGTTGTATCCTAATTTTTCTCCTCTTCTGGCACCGCATGCCAATTCACCAACAAGAGACATATTTCTCACAGCACTGTCAACGTCAATATCGGCTAGTAACATATTAGGCTCGTCTCTTGTGTAAATTATAGTATCACCTTCTTTATACATGGAGGTGCATGCAATATGAATAGCACGGCTTGATGTTTTTACGTCGGCAACATCCTCACAATCCATAAAATGTTCTTCAAATCTCTTTTCATCCTATACCTTCTATACCATTTCGCACATGTATGTACCTCACCATTTCTGTTTCGTCGCATCGAGTCCCTGTCTTCATTATCAAAATCGACGTTATATCATGTCACATTGTCAGAACCACTTTCTACAACGGCTTCCCCCTCACCATCAGAACCATCTTTGCAACTTTATTCGTTCTGCCTCAGCAGGAATTAATTCTGTATACTAAAACTCCATTTTCGCAGCACCATCTTCACGAGCAGTTAAATATACCATATATAATGGTGAAACTTTGTGCTTCACTTCCATCCATGGCATTCGTTCGTGAAATGTTTTCTGCACGCCAGTTTACTTTCCACTCAAAATTATTTAGTTCCTCCAAACATCCTGTCTTTTCTTTATAACACGGCGTGCTGCAACTTCTTCAGTATTGGAGACAGTAGCCCATTCCAGACGATTGTTACCATAGCATAAGCGTAAGTTACATATTCCGCAATTTCATTACCATAACCATTTTCCACTTCGCTGCCAATAACATCTGCAACTGCAATTCGTTCGTCCGATTCCCGTTCTTCAACGTAAATTGTCTCGTGCATTCCGTAGTGTACAGTGTGACTTTCCCGCCTGAATGTTCAAACAATAATACTTAAAATTCTCTGAAACCTGTTCTTTCTATAGACTGCTCCGCTACCTTCCCAATAACAGCTATTTTTCTTGGCATATTACTATAACCGTGGCACATCATACTCATGGTGTACCGTGATTAACTTCACAGCAGTATTCGGCAAACCACCATCGAATGTAAATGCCTCTACCACATCTTCTGGAACAATGACATCCTTCTTGTTTTCATATACAAATCGCATAAACTCCCTATTTCCCTTAGCTAAATGGGCACCTACCATGCTTTTCACATCCTGAGCTGCAGGAGGAACAATGCCCAACATCTGGAATTCTTTCTTTTCACAAATTTAAACAGAAACAGCACCGAAAATGTCATTCTTATAACATTTAGCATTACCAGATATAATCCAAATATTTTTTCATGTAAGTAACTTTTTCCGCACCCTGGATAGAAGAGCCTCTACAATGCTAATGAAAAGGATAGTTGTCTACAAATCCCAAATGTGGAAAGTAATTGTATTTTATAAATTCACCTTTACCCTTCATATTCATTCTATAACATTTCTGTTCATCCTTTCCCAGCACCTCTCTAACAATCAAACCTTTCGGATTGATGAAATTGTCGTTTACCAGACAATGTTTTATGTAGTCAACACATGCCTGAGTTTCGACCTGACTTTTAATTTTTTCTTTCAATATCAATATAAAATAGAATCCTATCTATCTTCCCGGTGTATGGTACCGTAGACAATTCCATGTAGTACTTCCGCCACAGCCACTCAAATGATAATTTTCTTAGATTTGCAGGTATTCTTCTCATTTTACCATTATCCATCACTCACTTTACACTCCATGACATTCTTTGAACGTTGTCATTCCGCAGAATACATTTCACTGCTTGCTTTATTTCAATTTCAGAGAAAAGCCTTCGTCCAAATTTTTGCTTTATAATACATCCTTCAAAAATTACATTCATACAATCATCTCTCTCCACCTTTTTAGCAGAGAAAAACGCTTCTCTTTTGTTCGTCTTCAAACTAGTTTTTGGCTGTATTTCATTCCATGCACTGCTGACGTCTACATCTATTTAATTTTCACTACCCATATCCACATCCTCAAATGACTCGCTTAACATGTTGTCCATGCCCATAATGTCAGTTTCTGCAACGTGCAAATACCGTTGCACCTCTGCCACCGCTAAGGTGACCATATATGGATGCCTTTAATATGCACTTTTTGACACTCCTTTTCTTCACCATCTTCAAAGCACGTGCAATACCATCAATAATACTTTCACTTGGGCACTTATAGCGGATGAATGCCTCGTACACTCCCTCTCCGTCTTGATTGAATATGTCGTGTTATTTTTCGAACGCAAGCGTCTGTGGTTTTTGAAAGAACTTTCCAACATGTCAACGGCAAATGCCGAAGTGATCGGTAATTGCGTATTTTTTCGGTATATTTCGAAACCAATACCTTGTTATTTTAGAGCTGAGAAACTTGTATCTCATACCTTTCAGAAATACATTCTTCCAAACCTTTATGGCATTGAACAGATCACAAATGGAAACTTCAACTTCAGTCGTGCCATTGCAAGTTGTTTTCGATATATAGTCCGGGTCAGTATTCATAATTATCTGATTGTTGTTTTGGTAAATTAGGGAAGCATGAGTGGTTTACCGTACCCTATTGTGAAACATCGTTACCACGGCGCCGACGAAACGTTCCCTGTCAAGACGGTAGAAAACGTGCTATTTACCATTTGAACACACACACAACACGAAGTAGAAGAATTTTGAGATCTCTGACACTTGTGGAAGGTACCCCTTGATGATAGACAGTTCGATATTTCTGACCGTTCAACACATATACCCAATTACTCAATGCCTTTGTTCAAATAAGTGACGTATTAATCTTTGGTGTGCGCCTTGCAAAAATTGCAGATCTCTCGTTGTGGATTTCTTTTCCCTGTCAGTTTTCATCGTTGCTGAATAACAACGTAATCAAGTGTTCTGACGTGGTTTCGTAGGAATCTACCCACTATAGGTCATAGAAAATGAATGTCCAAGAAAGCAGTCTTTACGAAATTTAATGTCTATTACGATTATCATCTCTTTCTATGGTCACACTCTACTACAGTGTGACCATAGAAAGAGATGAAAATACTAACAGTATTTTATTAATAATTTTGATTATCAATCTTTACAATACCTGTGATAATATTTTGCTATAGTATTTTTTAGATATTTTTTGAGCTACAGTTTCAATTTCTGCTCTGAAATAAATTTCCTCTTGCTATTTCAATACTGTAGCTAACTATTTCTCTCTGGTCATCTCACTCAAGATTTTACCATGTTAGTATTTTAGAATTCTGATTGTAACTCTCGATTGAGATGAGATTTTCAGACTATTTCTTTTGCACCTTTATCTGTGAGAGTTACGTAATAATATTTTGATGGTTTGCATTTCAAGTCATATTTTACTTGTCTAGCATAATCCAATATCGATTGATAATTTCCTGCAATTCGTATTGGACTTCTCGTCTCTACATATGGATTATTTCCTGGTCAAGTCTACTTTTTTTCCAAGTATCGATCGACTTTACGAATGAAAATCTGACTTCCTGCTACTCTGTACTACCGCTACTCTGACTATTACCGTCTATGCGCTAATT
Source organism: Odonthalia washingtoniensis (assembly GCA_032358235.1). NCBI lineage: Eukaryota > Rhodophyta > Florideophyceae > Ceramiales > Rhodomelaceae > Odonthalia > Odonthalia washingtoniensis. Next base: position 11,486 of record JAULBU010033820.1, read on the forward strand.
TTTCCTGAGACATCTGACGAAAACACGGACGGCAATACAAACGTACAACATTCATTTTCCATAAAATAAAAATAAATAAATCACCGACAATAGACACAAAGCACACTACTTAGACTGTAGCTATTCCTTACTTTTTTTCCTTTCCGCACAATTCTTCAACAGACTATTGGTCACCTAGTAATTATACACGACAATAAACACCGGTGCTGACAAAAAACGTAGACTCCGTCATTTTCGTTACCCCGGAGGGAACAGATTACATCTTTGCCTGCTCACATAACATTCTTTTTCATTGGCTCCTTCACATATATATCTCACACGTGTACCATTAACAGAAAAATTACATTTTCCTGTTAATGAAAAATTGACATAACAGGATCCTTTTTGCACATTTTTCTATTACGTCCTTTCCGCCCGTAACTCCCAAAGTTCTCATTACTTTCTTTCCAAACTTCCGCAACATGGTAGAGAAAATAATCACCTTTCCAGGCATATTTTTTCATAAAATTCTGAGGATATGGCACCATTGTACAGTACTAAAGAAATATGCACACAAGTTTTGCGTACTAAAGCACAATCTCTCTATTAAAAAAAGTTTGTCCAGAAAAATTAAATTTTGAAAACAAATATAATAATATTCTGGGCCATTTCACGATCAGTATGAGAGTATCTCATCTAAGGCACAAATTCTCAATACCTCCTAATTCACCTCTAATTCACCCCTAAAACTCCTAAGGCGCTATCCTACAATATTGTCCAATATTTCACCTTCTCCCACACTGATCGTATAATTTCCCTAATATTTTATGTTTATGACATAATTCGGGGAGTATGGGTAGTTTCATTGTCCCTGTCTGTTTCCTATCTTCCGTCATAGGTACGTTTCAAAAACGGTTGACATCAAAATGATTCTCCAGAAATGTCATGACCAGAATTAGATGTTGATCGGATGTGTTTGAAGTTGGGGCAGGCAGTAGTGCGTTTGAGGAAAGATTCGCGATTTTCCTGCATTTTTTACCCATGTTGCGGATTGTAATAATTCCTGTTAATTCTTCAGAAAAGAAAAATATTACGGCTCTCAGCCAATAAAATTCGGCGCTATGTGAGCACTGTATTAACGGGGACTCTGTTGGTGCCATAAAAGGGCCCCGGCCAAGCCACAGAAAACACATAAAAAGAAATTAAAGAGTTTATTCTAACGCTACCGTTGCAGCTGAAGTCTTCTCGTTCGAGGTAAATTCCTTTTTTTTCCATCTTCGCCTCATCGAAGCTCTTAACTAACCCCCTTCCTCACTGTAATCAATCCAACAAGTGTAGTCAACCCCACCAGAGATACTAATGAACCTATCCGAATCCTGCACCAGAAATGATCCCACGTGTGGTGTACGATTCGGGTACAGTATCTCCATCACATCCAATCAAATTGTGAAGACTACACGTTACAAAAATTAAATCAACAACAAACATAGAAAATAAAATTACAGCTCTCACACGACCACCAACTCAAAACAAAGCACGGGTCTCTTACTCGGCCGATTCGTTTTTTTCTTTTTTTCTCCACGCCCATCTAGCTCAAGGACGTCTTTCTCCCTCTCAATCCACTGCTTCAAACTCTTCTCCCCTTCCAAGAACCCCAAGTGTGCCAGAAATAGCCGCTCTCGTCAAACATGATGTCACTACCAGCTCCCAACGCCGAATCGTCAACCTCCTCAACGCTCTCTTCTACGGAGACCAGCACCTCTCGTGCTGCACCGGCTGATACTGATGGAACTATCCCCATCCCCAGCTCTTTGACTCATGTGGTTGCACGCACCAGGGGAAACCCGTCGACTGGCAGTGGTGTTCGGGGGGAGAGATTCCTGACGTGCAACATCGGTCGCGACGTACTTCCCATCTACATCATCGCCTAGAGCAAAGGGGTTGGGCAGTTCAGCTGTAACACGAGCACTTTTCAATCTACAATTACTACCTGTGTAGGAGTATCAATGCCATTCGACTATCCATCCGCTCCATATCCGACTGGCTCATCCTCAACAAACGCCCTCTTCATAGCGATTATATCGACCGATGGGGATTTGCAAACTCCAACAAGGGCAGACTTGTTCCCAGCGACGAGGTCGATTATGCCACCAAAAGAATCGTCCTCTCCACTGGCCATCACCCGTTCTTCCGCAAGATCGGATACTTCGAGTCACAACATGCACGGGGTGGTGTGAAGACCTTCTTCGAAATCGACTTCTACACAATTTCTGTCTTGGGGCTCCCGTTCCACGGTGGTAATCCACCTCAATCCCCATTCCACCTAATTGTCAACTGAAACGTTCTCGCTCCAACATACCCGATTTACAAGTCAACAAGAAGTGAAATGGGTTACAAGATCCGTCTCGACGACCACTGTCTTCAGAATTTGGACCAATTCGTCATCAATTTTCTCCCAGTGCTCGTGAGTCTGGTGCGACACCAGTAAGCCTCGCAAACCCGAACCATCCTGTTTTATTATATAGTTCTCACGGCCAATATACTAGAGCTGCTATTTTCAACGCAGCATTCATCAATGGAGGTTGTGAGTTTTGGTCAGCATCATTTTCTGAAGGGACTGTTCCAGTTTTCAGTCTCGCGCAGTGGGTCTCGTGGTTCGAGAGTGTGATAAAAGGTTCTCCAATCGTATACCCGACCATCCTGCGGACACGAGCAGCTGGATTCTCAGCCAATCAACATGAGTGTACCTCCTTCGCTTGGAGGGTCGAAAACAACAAGTCCCACAAGTTCGATTGGTTGACCACGTCTTGTGCGTTGATTCATCCATAAGCTTAACCCTCATAAAGGTGAAGCGGACGTGACTTGTAATTAACGAGTCTGCGCGCGTGTATGGTAACGCGACTATATCTTCCATTGCTGGAGACTATTACATAAAGAGGGTGGTTCTCTCGCTTCAAACGGTAGGGGCCGTAGTATATCGACTTAAAAGCTGGCCATTCAACGCGAGACCCGAGAACACAGCCATGTGCTACGATAACAAGATCTCCTACCTCAAATTTTCCTACCTTTTTCTCGTCTACCAGGTCTCCGTGCCACTCCTTTTTATGTATGCGACTGAACCGTGCCTACTTCATCGACAATACTTCCAACAGGCGATATTACAGCGCCGAAGAATGTTCACTTAAAGAATCATCTGTGGAATCCATCCGAGTTTTAACCCTGTATAGAAGTTCAAATGGAGACAAAGAACCCGCCAATTTTCTACGGTGATACCTGTACACGACCTTCTTGACCTGCATTCCCAATCCCCTTCTCCTTTGTTAATCATCCCACTAATACTCTTCTTCAACTTTCTCACCATTCTTTCCGCTTTTCCGTTATACATGGATGCATACGCGAGCACCGTTCTTCATCTTTTGCCCGGATCTTCCACGAACTTCTTCAGCGCTACGGTCAAGAAGCACGAAGCGTTGTCGCTAATTATAGTTTTTGTCGGACCAAAGGAATGTACTAACTCCTCTTCGACAAACTTTATGACTGTCTCGGCAGTTGCATTCTATGTTGCTCTGACCGAGGTCCAATTGGTGAGATGTTCCACACAGATCAATAAGTAGTTGGACTCCCTTGATGATGTTGGGAACGGCCCTGCAAAGTAGACTGAGAAGATTTCGAAGAGGTTGGTCAATTGGTGGCTTAGGTTTGTATAGTACTTGGTGAGTGCCTTCAATCTTTGGCAAGTGTCACATGACTTTACTTAGGCAGCTACATCCGATTACACCTTCGGCCACCAATATCGGTCTGTGACGAACTTCCTCGTCATTTTATAGTCCAAATGCCCAATGAAGTCATGCAAGAATTCCAGCACCCTGAACATATGCGAGATATGTACCACCACTTTTGGTCCCGATTGCGTCCTTTGTAGGAGATTGTTCTCCCACGTCACGTATTGCTTTGGAGACCGTCAAATCGCGGAGCTAGGTATCACATCATTACTGCCATTCGAATCTACGAGCAATTGTTGCTTGATTTCCTCCAGAAGGGGTTCAACGTCCAATGGTTCTTGTTTGATGATATTAACTGTTGGACATATCAGGTCACCTTCATCCTCTTCATTTTTCACGTCATCCCGAGGTTCCTTCGACAGAAAGTCTGCAGCTGCATTATCCTTCCCTGGTCTATAGATGATTTCAAAATCATACTCGGCCATAAAATCCATCCAACGCTCAAGGCGCCCATGAATATCCTTCTTATTGAGTGTGTAGCTGAGGGCCTTATGATCTGTCAGGCGGAACTTCTTCAACGCGAATATGACGGCAAGTGCCTCTATTTCATATGTGGCGTATCTCTTCTCGGCTTCGATCATCGTACGACTCGCAAACTGGATTGGGTGATACTTCCCGTAGTCCTTCTTCTGCGTCAGGATTACCCCAACTGCAAAATCAGATTCATCCGTCTCAACCAGGAATGGCAAGTCGAA
>JAULBU010033831.1:0-15940 GCA_032358235.1 Odonthalia washingtoniensis
ATTTATCATTTATCATTTATCATTTATCATTTATCATTTATCATTTATCATTTATCATTTATCATTTATCATTTATCGTCATCATCATCTTTCACAACATCATCATTTACGTTTCACGCTCGTTCTTCTCTCGGCTCGTCTCCCGTTCTTCCTCTCTCTGGTTGTATCACATGAACTGCTCATCCCACGTATCGAATCGGTTGCGCGATTCGACAGTTACGACCCTGAGGACCGGATAAAAGTTGGCAACATAACTATACGAAAACTATTTCCGCCGTGGACGTACCTCTTGTTTTCGAAAATCAATCACGAAGATTTGGCCCGGAGGACCAAACAAACAGTCGGCAACATTGTCATATATTCTTCTACGCTGTATAACCATCTACCGCATCTCCTTCAGTATTCGGAAATCGACAAGGCGTTTCCGACACCGAGGACCAGACGAAGTTGGCAACCAAATTATAAAACATTATCCCCGCAGTGTATGTACCTCTTGTTTTCGGAAATCAATCACGAGGCTTCGGCCCGGAGGACCAAACAAATAGTCGGAAACATTTACATACATTCTTCAACATTGTTTAATCATCTACCGCATCCCCTTTAGTCTTCGGAAATCGAACAAGTGGTTCCGACCCCGAGGAGCAGAAGAAGTTGGCATCCAAATGGCGACCAACTCCGAACCCGAAATCTATTACGAATCAAGAGCATTGTCCGTGAAACATAATGGAACAGTTACCGAAATTAAGACACGAGATATGCTCAAGTATCCCTGGATTACGCCGCCTATCCAATCATTGTTGATGTTTCTAATTGCTCATTCCAGTCAAAGAAACATTGGAACCATGATTGCCGAGTTAGGATTTTGTGATGATCAAGTTGCCAAGAATAACTGCTGTACTACAGCAGTCATTCTCGGAAACTTAATACTATAGTATAGTCGACAAGAAGGAGTATATCGTCCGCCGTGTGACTTTCGCCAAGGATGAGAATGGAAAAGGCCAGTTCATGGCTTCAGATAATAGCAAGGGCGGTCTCTCCACATTTTGGCGTTCTCAACTTCATACCTCGGTACTTCAAAATTGACAGTAAATTCCGTAAATGATATGAGAAAGGGTGATGTGATCAATTCAATGGTGATTAATGAAGGTGGGTTTTACCTGTTGCACGTAACTGAGGGTATGAAAGCTGTATTCATCTATTTATTTGAGGAATATTGCAGAAGTATCCGAATAAGTTCATGGTGGTGCACGGTACAGGTCATAGGTCCGTCGTTATATTTGAATCAAGTGTTTATTGTAGTATAGGAGAGTGTTTTGTAGATGTAGGGAAGATGAATGTTTACGTGCATCGTTTATAAATTGTGTTTATCAATTTGACTCTGTTCAGGCTGTTCGTGCATTATACCAAAATCCTGTTTTCGAAGGAAATATGGGTCTGGAAAGCAAGTGGTTACAGAAAGCCTTTCCTGCTTAAAACGGGTCCCGCGTTCATAATGGATTGAAGACGTATTTACTCTGGTTGAACAAGTTCTTCCTGGTTGAGCTCAAGATATATTTGACAAATGATGACTTCAAGAAAAAAGAACATGCCGTTAATCATGTGGTATGCGTTGATTGCTACTTACAAGTGATCTATGATCCATGCGAGTATTATGCAATAAACTTAACCCGCTAAGTTCTCTTCAAGTGTTGCGTAAATGGTGGAACAAACAGTGTAAACATTATCACTGACGTTCGATATATGTGGGAGGCACCACCAAAGCGCGATACGAAACGTAAACGTTGTAGGTCAGGGAAGAAGGACTGTGGTACTGCAGAGAAGAAGAAGAGAGAGGATAAACGAACTACGGCTAGCAATACCGCTCTGTCAAATTCTTTAGAGATTGCGAGGCGTTAATCGTTGCTTCTTTCAGCTTTTGAGAATAAAATGTTTCGGAGCATGGTAATCATTAAGTTCCATTGTTGTTCCTGGTGTATTTCTATCTATCCACTGATGTAGCTGATGTTGAAACAGCTACTATTTTGACGTATATAGCTTAAAATGAAACTCTACATGACAACCATCTCTATTTCATTTTATTAAATCTTTCTTCCTTGTCGCCAATATATCGTTATCCTACTCTTCCTCACTGTCCCCATAATCCTGAAACAATGCTGAAGTATTACTGGTTTCCAAAACATTGAGTTAATTACAGTCGCATTCTTCGTCACTTTTGAAGGTTACGTCAATCGGAACATTACCGTTGAATCCACAAAATGTACCGTCAATTGTCGGGGGAATGTAACGCAATCAAAGACGCCACCGAGCCACCCACATATTACGGAAGTAAAAGCTTGCTTTCTCAATTCTATGAATAAGTGGTTGTTCCTAGGATTTTTGAATCCAGTCGTGAAATCGCGTTGTTTGTTTCTAAGTCTTGTAATTTCGTCCCCGTTTCGACCTATTGAAAGTTCAGACTTCATGGAAGCTTTGTCGTTTGACAGATGCGACTGGAAGGCTGAAAAACTTCATTAAGAAGGTTCACAGTTGCTGTTGGAAGTAGTGTCTTAAATCGTCTGGAAGATTCATTCAGAACTGTACCACCTTTCCTTGTTTTGTTGTAATTTTCTCTATTTCCGCTGTGGTCATCAATCCTGTCCATGCCGACATTATCTTTAAAGCCGTCAATTATCGAAGTCATTACTGAATCCAGACAAGATAATGACAAAATACTATAATTGTCTGTTGGATTCAACTGAACACGCCTAAATTCTACCATAGCATCTCTAGCTGCCTGGTTCCGGAACAATAAGTCAACACAGCTTTTTCTTCTAACGGAACCAATGAAGAATTTTCTGCACACATCAAATTTTTCTGTTCTCCACCATGATGTATCTCTTGTCCCATGTGGTAGTATTCTGTACAAATTCTTGTGAAATTACTCCATATCTTCTCTTCTCCTTTCCTCAAATTCTTCAATCCCTGTTTTTGGTCTCAAAGCTGTGATTGTTGGATACCCAAGGGAACAAAAGAAAACTTCCTTTGCCAGTTTCTTCCTGCTTCTGACAGACTGTCTAAACACAATATCAAATCTACGAACAATAGTAGAGCTTTGAGAAGCACATTATAACAAACTGCGTTATAGATCTAGCGAAGGCATTTTTTCCAAACTATTTCGCAGAACATGAACAGAACTCTGACCAACGAAATTTAAAACAGCTTCCGGTGTTGATGAATATAACGTTCCTTTCACTCACTAATATATTGGACACGGTGGAAATAAAAGAGACTCCACAATGTATCCACCTTCCATTGCTACCTTTGTGACTATCGTTGGGCATCCAGTTTCGTGTGGATCCATATCATATTGGAGAACCGTTTGCCGAAACCATTTCAACTCGATACATCTTCCTCTCCAGTCCCTCTGCTTCCATTCTTCCTGAAATACGTAATTGGGGGTCCAATCCAGTTCTGAAAACATATCTTCACCAGATGATTCGCAAACCTCATTGCTGAACTGCTTCGCGTATCTTTCCATATTGTCCACAAATTTCTTGCCATATTGTTGAACCCCTGCCAGCACCTCTTTCTCCCGCCTCTCTTTGTTGATCATTTTATCATCTCTTGGACATCCTTAACATTACGCATCCCCTTCGATTTAGAGGCAGTAGTGGAGGATGATCTCGAAACTGTTTCGGTAATCTGATTCTGAACACACTCAATCTCAACGTGAGTACGTTTCAGGTCCTTCCCCAGATTTTCACATTTCTCCTTCCAAAGTCTCAAAAAAGCACACAATTATTGGCTGATTAGTTTCGGCACCTCCAGTTCCTTCTTCAAGTAATTATATGATTCAGCACGAATAATTTCAATAGCAGGGTTGTTATTCTCTTGCCGAACTCCATCACATACTGCACTACCAATATATTGTGCACTTCTTCTTCTCTGAGGGACCCAATTGTCTCCAGCAACCTTTTTCAAAACTGCACCTCCTCCACCTCCTTTATCACCCCCACGTGAAAAAGGTTGGTCTACAGAACTATTATTATGAGCAATAATGTCATAGTCGTCACCTTCCACAGCACTGCCGTTGGTACCGGGGTCATCTATACACTTTCTCACGTCATCTTTGGCACGAATTCGCTTCGACTTTCTATCAATGGCAACTGCACGGGCTTCTTCACCAAGCTCTCCAATTTTAACACCACAGGTTTAATTAGAAATACCACTTGAAATAACGTCGCGTAGAAATTTATTGCCACGTTTCATACCTCTTCCTTTTCTAACCCCACAATCCTCGCCATTCTTACTACATGCAACCGCCCATCCAGTGCGTATTTTTCTCCTTCATCATGTACAGTAACACTTGAGTCTCCATTTATAACGTCACCAGAACTCTTACTTCTTCTACTTTTACGATATATGGCTTCATTCACTACCAGAGATTTTCCTTCACCTCTACTGTCTTGTCCACAAACAATTCCTTCCGCTTCAAAATTATCTCCATCTCTAGTTTTACCGACAGCACCACCACCAACACTTCTTCTTCTTCTTCTTTCAGGAAAATCTTTTGTGTCACCCAAATCAAATGCTCCATGTCTGCCACTCCTTCCATCAATTCGCCGTCCACGATTCTGAGCTCGTGTTCCAACCCTCAGTGTACTATCAACATCTCCAGTCTGTGCTTTCAAAGGAATTTTTACTTCTTTTCTTCGTATTGTGGGAATGGTTAAGGTTAATCAGAGAATTTGATAGTTAAAAAGTTGTATGTTTTCACAGATTATACCAAAGTCAGGAGAATAGGGAGTTCTTCATGAATGAAATCAATTGGAAATTGCAAAAAGCGAAACATTTATTCAGACTTGAAGGACGCAATTAATTTCCAAAAAAGAGTCGTTTATATTCTCCCAGTTTATTTCCTTAAATCTTGGGGACGTAACGGTCTCGTAGCCGTAACGGTACTTCAGCAGTTCACTTTGTCTACTTTACGTATTCGTACTTCTCAGACTTTCGACGATAAAATCTATTAACGTAATAGATCTTTGATGCCCACCCATCTTCACCACATCTCAACCTTTCGTATTCACTTCGTCTATTTACAGACATAGCAAGATTTGAAATTGCCATGTCTGCAGGGACGACATGCAAAATTCCACGAATTAAATCAACATGGGACAGCCCATACTGCTCACCTGACGTACTATTTCCCAACTCACCTTCACTTCTTTGCCATTGAATACGGATACAGTTCAAACTTTCATCTATTTCGTCCACTTTCACGTCCTTGTCCGAAACAACGTCATAGTATTACAGAAAAGCCAATTCCTGTTCGAGCTGGAGATTACAAACTGGGCATTGTCTCCGGTACGACCAGACCGTCTGACATACACAAGCGATACCATTGCTAATTCACGGATACTTGTCTGACCACACACGTATTCAGCTACGGGTGGCGTGCGGCTAACCCAGGGCGCTGATTGTACATCGCTCTAGTCTCCGCCGGCTATCGTCTAAGGTACAGTTAGACATATGTTATTTGCTTTGATAATGTCTGCCTCTTTTCTTTATTCTTTCATCTGATGTCGGGGTACGGATTTGTACTAGAACCGAGAATTCGATTCAAGTTGGAAATGTAGTACACGTGTGAGGGACAGTCTAATTGTTCTAATTGTAAAATAGCAGTACAGTAGATCAAAGTAAAACAGGTGTCGTTAATATTTTGCTATCTGTAATCGATCAGATTGTCGATTAGCCACGCCGCCTCGAGCGAAGCAACGGATTGTTAACATTTCGTGTGACACCGAAGTGCGAGAGACGAGCGTTGATGAGAGAGATGCTGATGAGATGATGATGACGACGAGAGGATGATGAAGCGTCGATGAAGACATGATGATGATGAGATAATGATGACGACGACATGATGATGAAACGCCGATGACGACGAGGGGCTGATGTTAGCCATCAGCGAAAAGAATAAAAACAACGATGAAAGATCATGATGTATAAACGACTTGAACAAAGTATACACAGTAAGGGAATTACAGTATGAGGATTTGTGCGGACGTGCATACACAGTAATTGTATACAGCTTAGGCAATCATGAATGAGAAACAAAATGTCATTCAATTATCGAATCACACGTGTGTGAAAATACAGTGATTCTGAGTTCGAGATTACTAATTTACCGACAGTAAGAATTACACGTGTACCCGTTCCGTTCGATCTCGACTGGAATCGACCATTACATAGTATACATACCGTACTCCACTCGAGTAGAGAAATTTAATAAAGAAGTCAGACATTAACGAAAACCAGAAACAGCAACACCAGCACGAACGCCATACTAGATTCAAACCCAGCGAAGAGGAGACTCAGAACCAGAGCTCCTCAACCAATATAACCATCGACAACTGAGAGCACGGACTATACTCGCACGCGTAAAAACAGCGATAACATTGTCCTCGACCGCGATACCAGAGTCGGCAATTAGATATCAAAAGATATCGTGGAATTAGTCTGAAAATACAACTAGCGACGGCAGGAATTAACCACTTCGCTAGACAATTTGCGATTCACCCGATTAAACTTCCGTAATTAGTGAAGATCTTTTTAACTGCATACTACTTGAACAATTCTCTCCTTTACACAGGATAGCCCAAATTAGCATAGACTACAGTTAACATTTAACAAAACCCTATTTGACACCCACTATAGACATTATTATTATTATTGCTGGTATACTCCTATTCGGTATAATCCAGTATACTATCGCTGTTTTCCTTTTCGTCACATTAAATCTCAACACGAGATAGTCCAAAGTCGAGACCATACTTCTGTCACTGATGACTTGCATTGACTATATAACAATAAAGCAAATTATCAGTTTTGTAACTGGATATACATATTCATTGGGAGATATACATAAATACATACATATCATCAGATACGCATACACATAGAGTGTTTGATCGTTTTATCCAATTCGGTCGGGCGATTCGAAAGTTTAAACTTAACGGCTAGCATTAAGAATGGCTCCACCGAAGCCGAAAGGTAACAATAAAGAAACAGGACAATCAAGTGGTGACCCGAGAAGAACATCTAATTGATTATCTGGACTAGAAACCAGTCCAGAAGAAAGATTACTATAGAAAACGAGAAACAACGGTACCGGCATGGTTCCTAACACGTCAAGAAACATCATATTCGAACCTCAGTCGCCGCTCGTGAAAACATCAGGCTCTCAGCATAATAGTTCCGTCGGATTACCAGCAGATATTGCTGAAAAACGGATGGGGGACCACACAATGACAATTATCCAACGATCACAGATGATCCCGAGCCAATAGATGAATCAGCTACGGATGAAGGCAAATCAGTTCATTTAGCTGAACTCAGAACGAATGGAGAAGGAATGCTGACTAGATACAGAAATACCAACCCATACCAAATGAAGGGAGAGAGAATGTGGTTGGAATTCATCAGATCATTTAGGCCACATTCCATAAATTCATAGAAGGATCTATGCTGAGGGATTGGAAGGATTTTCTGATTGAAAGATCAGTCCATGTTCACTTACCAAGGAAACAGACCAGAGAACAAGAATTGATAGATATATTGTACGTAGAAAGCTTCGATGAAATAAAGGAAAACCCAGAAGTCCATAACCAAAGTCAGGAAGATCTCAACGAAGACGAACACCCCTTCGAAACCATAGAGGAGGACCAGGATATAAATAAAAAAGAAAATACCCCATTAATCCACCCTCACCACAGGAGAAATGTGAAAATACCCTCCACTCCAGGAAAAGAGGAGAACCTCAGACGGTTCATCGAGAAAAAAGGAACTTCATACCATTAGTACCAAAGAAAGATCCGGACAGAGACCCCTAAGATGACGGTGATGATTAAAAAAGTGTAAACGATGAAAGAGATAAGAGCAGGAAGCCGAAGAAACAACTACACTCTGGCGAAACCGTACCATGAGAGTACACGATTATAATGAAGACAAAAGAGGCCTTCGTATAAATCGAATGATGAAGGCATTCACACCAAAAGAAAAGTTTTTAGGATTATGGAAGGAAGAATTAGACAACAGCATAAGTGTCTTCGAAGCACTAAGCATTATGTGTGAACATACTTCGGAAGAGAAGTTGAAATCCATTCTAGTTATGCTGACCAAGGATGTTCTAACTTTCTATGCTACTAATGTGGCAAAGAGTAAGACCTATCCCGAAGCCATGGGAATGCTTCGAGATTTGTTCAACAGTGAATATAAGAAAGAAAGGATGTTATCTAAATGGAAATCCATGAGCCTCATAAAACTAATGTCAACGAACCCGAAGAAACGGAGGTAGAAGTATTCAGGCAGTTTGTTGCAAAATTGATAAGTTATCCAAAGCAATTGAAACCCACGTACCATGAAGACCACTTCCTTCCAGACCGATTACTTACAGCCATACATATCCCATCCATTAAACTCAAGTTAAGAGACAGGGTGACCTGAACCAGCCAAAATGCGATTCAGCGAATTGCAAACCAGTTATCGGACAAACCCCGTTTCCCAGGGACAAACCTCGCTTGTAACGTAGAAGGAGATGATGGAGATGAAGATAAGGTGATGTACACATTAGGGGAAATATTCAGTGGAGACGTTAAGTCAAAAACCAAGAATCTCTGGCCTAACAACGGAAATAACTACCACAAGAACATTTGGAAGAAAAAAATATCCCAAAGGCGATTTATTTCTGCTTGGTGCAGAGATGTCAATGGTTGTTTCGTTTGCCGCAAAGACCATCTTGCAAGGAGCCGCCACGGAAAAGAAGAAGTCACCAAGACGATTGAAAGATTAAAATCCAGTCACCCGCAAGCACGTTTAACCGTTGAAGACTTTTTAAGATCGAGTCACCCGCAAGCACGTTTGATCGTTGAAGACTTGGCTTATCTCATCACCATGGCAGGAACAGGGGAAGATGAGGACGATACCTCGAAAGACGAATATATAGAATGGGTGAATGACGAAGAAGATGGACCATCTTCTGCATTTATAATGACGGAGCAAGATGAGTCATCACTTGAACAGAAACTAGCCAATAATGCCTTTATCCACGGAAGGACCCATAAAGGTGATATGGAACAAGCGTTAACAGTGATGAGAGGCCAGTTGAAACAAGAGGATACTACAGAATTCTATGCCATGCGCTTAGACACAACGTCAAACAGAAGACCCGTCATCAGTAAAGTACAATACGATGCTTACCAAAATAAATTTGGTATAAAGGTAAAAATCAGTCCACCAACTAAAAGAATATTACGAGGGATCGGTAGACACGAGAAGGTGATAGGAGATGCAAAAATTCAAATACCATTCAACAAACTATGACTCATAATAGATGTCGCTTTCGCAATCATATATTGTAACATACCAACAATATTATCCAACAAGGACATGATTGACAATGGATTGGATCTTAGCTGACAAGGAAAATAATTATATATAGAACCACTCTAAGAACCACTTACCCTAAAAAAAACTACTTCCTGGTCTATATCTGGTCAGCATAGGACACACCATATGATTTGTACTCGGTAAATGATCTAAGAAAAATCCATCGCAACTTTGATCACCCATCAGCTAATTTCACATTCAACTTATTAAGAAGGGCCGCTGATACGGAACTCAGGAGAGATATACGTAGAGAGTTAGAAAAGATCAAAGAAAATTGTAAAATATGTATTGTGAACTGCACGGAACCACAAAGATTCAGGTCGATGATAGGTACAGATGACTTAAGATTCCACCATCGTGTAATCGTAGATACGATGTTCATCAAATCAAGACCAGTAATACACATAATTGATGAAAGCACCCGTTTTACTGCGGCTTTATTTCTGAAGAATTAGAGCATAGATGAGATATTTAAATCCATTTCAATATTATGCATATTATCGTATATGAGCCCACCGAACTTCCATGCAGTTGACCAAGGATCCGCTTATGTCTCGAAAGAGGTGAAAGAAAACTTAGAAGCTAACGGCATTACCCTCGAAGAAGCCCCTATCGAAAACCCAGGTTCTATAGGTATTATTGAATGGTATCATGCACCACTCCGAAGTTCATATTCCAAATTCAGGGAATCGCTTCATAGAGGCCATGTAACGGATGCGGATTGTCTCCAAATGGCAATCTAACCCTCAAATTCAACGATGGGACCTGATGTACTTTGAGCTATGTTGTTAGTAATTGGAGTTCTTCCCCGTCCGGCCAGAACAACACCCTTCCCAATCAACTTCAGCGTCAGCGTGCAATCAGAAGTGCAAGACAAGCCGCTCAACAAGAACAAGCCAAATGGAGAATCGCTTTCGCATAACACCACCTGTGCGGTCCGAAGGAAAAATAATGTTCACAACGACTCTGTGATTTCCCCGCAGACCCCCCAAATTCTGGTATACCGAACAAGAACAAAACGATGGGAGGGAACTTTCAAATACACAACAACAGATGGGGAAACAGTAACTATACGACTCTCTCGAGGAAGAAAGATATTCCGTATTACATGTGTGAAACCGTGGGTAACATTCAAGTTGAATGCCAAAATAACCACAGACCAATGTCAATACGATGATGCAATGATGGCAATCAACGAGACACATCCCGACGAAACCCAACATAACGACAATACCATTTCAGACAATTCATCAGAGCCAGACTTGGGAACAGAACCGCGAAAAATCAAGGCGAGGAAAAGATCACAAGAGGGAAGAGAATTCCGAGAATCAAGAAAGACCTAACTGGAGGGCCTGTTAAACTATGGAACTATCATCCCAACAAAACAGGCTTACATACTAAATTCAACAAGGATATTCGGTTGCAGATTCATCGACGAACTCAAAATAGTAGGCCAACAACTTAAGAAAAGAGCATACTCATCGCTCAAAACTATTCAGACGATGAAACTACATGCATACCTTTAAAAGCACCCAACGTCCAAATATTTTCGCAAAGAATGGAATTATAGATCGTGGCATCACTTCCAAACATGGACTCGTATACATGAGATATAACCTAAACCTATATCCATTCCACGACAAGACTGGAAAGAGATCTATATATCAGAGCGCCGGAAGAATTAAATCTGCCAGATGGTTATGTTCTCAAAGTGGTAAAACCCCTTTATGGAATACCAAGTCAGGCCTCAATTGGTATTTGACCTACCTGACCCACCACCTCGAAACACTGAAAATGATCTGATCCAAAGTAGACCCATGTTTGTTAATAATGAGATCAGACAAGGAACTGGAGGAGTTATTTCTGCTCCAGAAGACGATATTATGGGACTCTGCACAATACCATTCTTGAAAGAAGAATAACTACAACCTAAGGCTTTCAGATGCAAACCCCGCACTTATATATATCCATTACCAACTAATTTCAATGGCATTTCAATCAAGTCAACGAACAACAAAATCTCAATCCGACAAACAGAAAAGATCAAAAAACTCCAACATACCGACGATCAGGGGGAATTTTCAAGTAACAGGGCACTCGCGCAATACATAGGAGTAAATGTTCGACCCGATATATGCGCACCGATTCAGTTTATTGTACCAGGACATAAACCTACCACAGCGCAATAATTTAAAACACTTCGAAAGACATTAACTTACCTCAAAGACACGAAAGACAAAGGTCTAAACTTTTTGCCACCCAACTTAGACAACTCAGGATTGTCCCCCTGACCGACTCATCGTTTGCAAATGCACCAGGATCCAAAGGCCAACTCGGCTATGTAATCTTAATGGTTGACAATCACGGAAGTTGTAACATCATTCATTATGGTAGTAACCGATGTAGTCACGTGGCACGATCAGTTATGGCAACAGAATTACATGCTTTCACCTTCGGATTCGATTACGAATTTGTAATCAAAGATCTAATTGAAGAATCAACTGGGAGAAGGATCACCGCTGAAGAACTCATCGATAGTAAGACCGTTTTTGACCTCATATCGAGAGATGGGAAGACCACGGAACGACGCCTTCAAATTGACATACTAGCACTCCGCCAGAATTACGATTTAGGTGAACTACCCCGTATCGCATGGATTCCAGGCTCAAACAATTCCGCGGATTCACTAACTAAATCCGTCTTATCAAAGTCGTCACCATTATTAACCATTATGTCATCCAACAGGTTCAACAGGTCACCAAATGGTTGGGCAACTTCGGCCTCACACGAAAAGAAAAAGGCCGCAATGTCGATTCGAAACAACGCTGTAAATCTAGAGGATTAAATTACACATTTGTGAGCCCATGGCACGATGCCTTTAATAATTAATGTGAAACGCCTACACGTGTAGGATACAGTATGCTTCACAGTGCGATTGTAGGACTGTACATAAGCTCACCCGCCAAAATCGAACGGCACCGAATAAACTTGGATAACGATTGTTTTACCTATCTCCCGAAAGTCACATTGACAACGAAACCACTGACCCTTCAAAGAAGGGCAACTATGACAACAAAGTCACTCCCGTGCAGGATTAGAGGAAAATCCGATCTCGACACAAGACACGACTAGATAGCGCGTACCGCAGCAAACCGTGTCTCGATCGCGAATACAGGATCGATAGTGATTCATACGCATACTGCGAAGTCATGCTCCCAACAAGTACCGTAACTTGCTCAACAACGTTAGGCAAGAGGAAAAGGGAAAGACTTGTCTATAATAATATTCAAGTAGCACTAGAGAATCAAATAGTGAAACCGCCAAATAACAAAAGAAAGAGAAAATAATAAGATCCAAATAAAAGAGAGAACGCGATAATACGTGACCATACGTGTCACAGCGTGACTAAACGTAACGAGTAGTAAAGGAGAAAGGTAAGAAGGAGAGACGGATTAACAAAAGAGGTTAGATATAGAAAGAGAGTGAAGGACAGGGAAGGATCGTACGAAAATCATAAAAACATAGAGTGTAGAATATGGGTGGCATTCAACAGACGCCTCGAGAGAATCAGACGATTGCTAACATTTCGCTTGACACCGAAGTGCGAGAGACGAGAACCGTTGATGACAGAGATGATGATGATGAGATGATGAGATGATGGTGATGATGACGACGAGAAGATGATGAAGCATCGATGACGACGACGAGATGATGGTGAAATTATGATGACGCGACCCTATTTTGGGTATAATAAAATTATGAAGTTACTGACGTAATCAAACCAGCTGACAAACCGAATACCGCGTTCGTATACCACAAAGGTACGTATAAATACAACCGAATACCATTCAGACTAAAAAACGATCTCGCAACATTTCAACGCGCCTCAGACCGCATTCTTACCAAGTACAAGTAGCAGACTTGTCTGATATGCATCGAAGACGTTATTATATACTCCAAGTCGGTGTAGGAACACATCAAGCATGTGGACGAAATCTTAACCTGCCTCGCAGCAGCAGGTATCACCTTGAAAATCAAGAAGTGCCATTTATTTACGAGTACCGTCGAGTACCTCGGTCACGCCATCAAACCAGGTGAAGTAGAAATAGAACGAGCAAACACGGCATCCATCCGGAAATCAAATCCACCACCGTGAAAGACGGAATTACGATTATTCCTCGGACTGTGCAACATCTACAGACGGTTCATACCAAGCCTCAATAACACAGCGTCAAAACTTAACGAACTGTTGAAGAATAATATCCCGACTCATTCGAACTGAATAAGGAAGAACTCCAATCCTTCCACTCTTTGATAGAGGCGGTTTGCACCCCGCCGATACTGGCTTTATCTCAACTAAACCTCCCGTATTCCGTCGAAACAGACGCAAGCAACTACCATGTAGGCTGTGCCCTCTTCCAAACACACCCAGATGGGGAACGAAAACCCATCGGGTATTTTCCCTGTTCATTGAACCAAGCCGAGAGGGGATATTCATCAACTTAACGAGAAGGTATCGACATCTTGTGGGCTCTAAAAATTCTCCGCCGATACCTTCTCTACAAGAAGTTCATCATTTACACAGACCACGCAGGGCTTGTCTGGTTGCTAACAATTACTGACCCATCAGGCAGACTCATGCGATTGCGGTTACGACTCGCTGAATTCTATTTCCACATAAAGTACAAAACTGGTAAAACGAACACGAAAGCAAGCGCATTATCTCGTCTTCGAACATGTGCCGAAGAAATTTTGGACGACGCTCGAGACCTCCCTACATTCACCATTCAAGAGGATAATCACACCAGCCAGGAGACCTTCTTCATGTCGCTCTACAACTCCCATACACACGATGGGAATACACATGTGAAAAAATGGTTTTTTTGCTTCCCGTGTACATGAAAAAATTGCGAAATGACGGATGAAGATCACCAACTGGATGACAACGATCTGGATGACTTCTCCACAAACGCAGTCCTTATCGGGCCCAAAAAAATCGGGCCCGTTATTCCAACAAATCTCCATATAGGAGCTGATCATCACGAAACAATCGGACGCTTTCTGTCAAATCATACGTCAAAAACGAGATGAGGGGTTGGTGCGAGCCTTCGGCTTCAACGACGACGGATTAATAATCCAGAAAGCTGAGATCGGACCTCAAATAGTCATCCCTTATACCTTGAAGGTAAGAATATTGAATATACACCATTGCACCAGACTTGGCGGTCACCCAGGGGCAGGAAACTATAGTGGACAATACGCCGTCATTTGTACTAGCCTACATGCGCAGTCGATTGCTACGCCACTGTACGGCGATGTCCAACTTGTGCTCGTAACCGCAATAAACTGCGTAAGAACGCAACGAAACTTCAACTATTTACGGCAGAAGCACCACTCAAGTCTGTAGCCATCGACCTCTTGGGTAAACTCATCAAATCCGCATGCGGCAATGAGTATATACTGGTAATATCAGACCCCTTCACGAAGCTAACCAAGACCGTACCCATAAAGTGGTTGTCAGCAACCGAAGTGGCTAAGCACTTCGTGAACAAATGGGTCTTCAACTATGGGACGAAAAAGGAACTAATCTCTGCTAACGGAGGATGCTTCACCGCCAAGTTACTCCAAGACGTTTGTCAGATCCTGAACATACACAAAGTCTTAACCACAAAAAACCTGCCATACCCAAACGAATATACAAGTCTCAAAATACAACCGGGCAATAAAGTCGGCGATACGCAGCTACTTTGGGATCACCTCAAGGATTGGGACCTCAATAAGGACGTGCCAACATACGCCTATAATTCCCAACCACACAGGTCAACAGCACTATCACCGTTTGAACTGGTATTATCACGCCCGCCACCAGCATTGGCGTTGAAAGTAGAATCCTCAAGATCCCAAACTCGAAAGGAGGACGGGATAACTGGAAGAAATGGTTGTAAAATGTCCTTCGTAATACGAAGAGGAAGCTCGACCACTCACAGACCCGTTACAAACGCAATTATGACGCCCTACTAAGGATTCAGAAGGTGAAAATATTACCAGACGACAGGGTATTATTATTTGTCGAACGAAGGGATGAACGGGACCAAAGCTGTCGAATTGTGAAATGATTCGAGAGGTGGGAGAGTGGTTTGTGTGACGAGCCAAACCCCAGGAATAGAAAGGAATATAAAGATGATGATCTAGAAGACGAAATGGTGCAGGTGAGGATGAGGATGATAAGTTGATATAATGATGATGATTCTATGTTGATATAAGTGATGATGACGGGAACGATGATAAAGAATGATGATATACTGATATAAACGATGCTGATGTAAAGATGATGATGATGAGAACGATGATATAACGAATGATGAGGATATGTTGAATAATAAATCGACAATGAAGGGAAAGATGATGTAAAGATGATGATGACATGTTGAAATGACGGGAACGATAATATAAAGATGATGATGACATGTTTGAGTAATGATATAGTTGAGTAAAACAACGTTGATAAGAATGACGA
>JAULBU010033842.1:0-15938 GCA_032358235.1 Odonthalia washingtoniensis
CAACCTTCCTTTTGGGAGTGCATTGCAATACAGGTGATGCCGTGTATTTCCTTATCATACCAGGAATACCCGAGCATTCAATGCTTTGACCTAGAGCCCACAATCACGCAAGTTGCGTGATTGTGGACTCTAGGTCAAACTTGATTTGGGACAGCGTGGAGCCCTACGCGGTGCGTGTCATGGTCAAGACGGTTACACTCTTGACCAGGTTGGTTACAAGGGTGCACATGGCTCTGACGGGGAGTGTCCAGATCCGAGTTGTGGGGAAGACTAATACGAAGGCGTGGGGTGCGTATATGCGCTTTGGTCGTTGAGGGGTAGTGGTTGAGCGTAAATCGGGCGATTTGTAACCGGGTGTGATTTATCTTGTTTTGTATGCTTATTTTCTTGTTTTGCGGTTAAATTGAGCTGCCTTGCTGTTTTCAATTAAAATGAAACATTTTTGCAAATTTTTGATTTTTTGATTTTTTGATTTTTTGCCTATTTAGGTACTCCGGTCGCCCATATGCGCTTCTGTTTATTATCATTAAGGGAATTCAGGACGAAGCAGCCGCTTAAGTAGGCTCCACGCGTCGCCTAATGGAGAAAGGGGAACGTCCTTTACATATGGTACCGTAAGGTACTGTAATTGATTACAGTAGTCTGGAAAACACGTGGCCGAGGATCCTGGTGATCGAACTAGGCAGAACGCAGAAAAAGTGACAAGCGTGATGGAGAGAACGTGACGGAGAAAATTTGAAACGTGGCAGAGAAAGTGTGACTGAATGTGACTAAATGTTACAAGATGTGACAAAGTATGTCGACTTAGAATTGAGCTCAAAGGCACTCCGTTGACGTTCAATTGCATCACAACTCGTCAGTCATGACATTAAGTAGGACTTTACACGCCTTGAATTTCGTGGATGGAAGGACTCGAATGACAACTCGAGGAAGCAAGATGAATCTGACAAAATACAATTTCGGAATGTAATTGAGTGACTAAGAGTCGAATAGCTGGGAAAGGACAAATGGATCAATTTTTCGCGACCTGAACTCAATTCGTTTTTGAACACCTGTGTTTTTAGTGCCTTTTTCCATATGTGTCGAACTGGACTTCAGATCTTTACTTTAATTTAGTAAAACCAACACTATGACCAAAGAGACACTCAATCTACTTTGACAGAATGGGTGTATTTACTGTCAAGCTTACATGATACTGACACGTGTATAATCTACTCTACGATCTAGCTTCTGCGACGCTATACAGTAGAACATGCGTACACCATGGCATGCTTCTTCATCTTCCGTGACAAAAACTCTTCTGTCCTGGATCCACTTTTGGCATTCTTATTTTGCTATAAGAATACCACCAGCACCATTCCTTTTCTCTTTACTTTCTTACTCACTTACTTCTAATACGATATTAAACACTCAGATTTATATTGCTACCAACCGTGTGTAGTCGCTCGGTCAACTAAGTCACAAACGTCCGTGCAGTCACGAACGTCGCAATCCAACGTTATTTAATGTACTGAAATCGGCAGATACGTATATCGTTTCCCTTTCATACCCCTCTAGCTACTTTTATCCGTCCTGTTCTTCTTATTCAGATCTGTAGTATTTGCTCACCCACTCTGTTCTATTCGCGTATTATACTTACCATACTTGAACATTCTATCCGTCCCACTTACTGGCATTCTCGTTTGCTCCTCGGCACTCCTTTACTACCTCCATCTCGATATCTGCATATTTCTACTTCACGACAGTTTCACATCGATAATCCACATCTCACATTGATAATCCACATCTACAATTACATTACACGTGTGACCCCAGTCTCATACTTCATAATTCATATCTCCAAGATACACTACACGTGTGAAGACATACTACACTTGCATGACCTAGATTACTGTACTAACCACAACGTTGATTGTACACCCTTGAACTACAGTAAAGTTCGATGAGGTGTATAGTACGACTATCCATATTCTTCACACCATAACCGAACTCCCACAACCTAACGTAAAAAAACCAAAAAACCACACTTTCAACTTTAAACATGAAAGCAAGTCGAACCGACAGCGACTCAGCACGACAAACACCCAACGAACCGAACTGATAACGACTCTCTACTAAAAATTCTAAGAAAAAACTACACCCTCTTTCACGACAAGATCCGAATTTCGCCACAAAGAATCAGAAAACATTCAAGCCCCTTTCCTCTTCGTCACTATTTTACAACAATAAAACAAACTTAAGAAAGCCAATAATTCAAGCCCCAAGATGGCAGAGGAAGACATAAAATCTACACCAAGCAGGATTCCAAGGCCCCCGACCGCAACAAATTTATTCAGAAACGAAGACACAACACTATAAAATTGTTACTTCAGACGCCCTTCAAAATTCTATGCAAAGAAGCTGTTTCTCTGGCCCGTACTAGGTATGGAATCATGTTTCGGATAGTTTATGGATTATAAAGATCGAACTTGGATGAACCATGTTTTGAGCGGATCTATCTCATTGTAGGCTCCATTTTTTCTACCATCTCGTCCATTCTTGTAACGGCTCGTTTCGATGTTGTTCTCAAGCCATTTTTATGGAAAGGTGTAAATTTTTGAATAGTTCAGCCTTCAGCATGTCTGTAATGAAGTTGAAAAAATTGATCATAAAGAAATATGTAAGGTGTATTATTAGATGAAGCTGAAAAGGGAAATGAAGAAGAAGAAATGAAGGAAATATGGAGAAGGAAGAGGTTGACTTTTTTAAAAATTGAAAGATGCAGAAGGATGAAAAAAAGAAAGATGAAGAAAGATGATGATTGCATGAAAGAAAAATTAGGAAATTGAGGTAGTGATATGACTTTGATGAGGATGAGGTAGATTAATGAAGTACGGAATTTATGTGTAAACTTTCAGGCCTCAATGAAGCGTTGTATGCAGACCTTTCGTACATTAATGATATTTAAATCAGTGCTAAATCCCATTTGATGATATACATTATTTGTTTTACAGCTATCTATGATAGTAATTAAACCAATGGTATAATTAAAAGGATCTAGATAAGCAGTATTAAATGAGTCTTTCATTGAATTAAAATTCTGGGTACCACCAACTAGATCTATATTCTCTAATGAATCATCAGAAAGAGTTGAAGTATCACATGGGAACTTGAAGGGAGTAAGCATGAGTATACAACGAAGAGGAAGAAGAAAAGGGAAGATGGATATTAAAGAAGAAATGGATATGAATGATGAGTTCGAAAAAATTAAACATGAAGATGACGGAGAAAAATAAATGCAAGAAGAATAAAATGCAAGAAAATGAAGGGAAAGTGGAGGTTAGATTGGAACGTGGGAAGTGAAAAGAATTATGCTTCATAATAATAAATATAGAAATAAATCTTTGTTTTTTTGTTAGGCATTTTGAAGAAGATGGTGCATTGGTGATAAAGGAGGAGATGAAAGTGGGAGATAAAAATGAATGGGGATGAGATGTTGAAAGAGGGAAAAGAAGGGTAAAAAGAAGAAAGGATGGAAGGTATAAGCAGGGATAAAATGATAAAGTGAAGAAGAAGAAGAAGAAAGAAAGTGTGGGATGTAGTTGCAATAGCAGGTTGGATTTCTGGGGTCGAAAAAAGGACGTAGAAAGAAGAAGGGTAATGATGTTAATACGCAGTGATATGTTGGGAGTTTGTCTACAATTTCAAAATTTTGTACCTTTTCAAATGATTCTGTGATTTTAGGATCACACTTTTGTCGTTATATTACACGTGTAATAGACCTGAATAGTAATAACTTTTTTCTTTCATTATCGTGAAGTGATCCGGGAAGTGTTGAAAAAATGGTTCTTGTTCTGGAAAGACGAAGAGTTTGGAAAGGAGAATGAGATAGAATGGTTGGTATCATACTGGAACGGGGTTTGGAATAGGGTGGTTCTGGTGGTTGTTGAATTACCAGAAGTAGTGGTGCGGTAGATCGAGGAGCAGGTGAATCAGGTGACCGCTGAGCTGGTTCTGGATCACGTTGTTGTCGTGGATGTTGATAGGAGGAAGGAGAATGTTGAGGATCGGGTGGTGAGAGATGAGTGGGTATTAGTTCGGGTGAGATAGGTACTGCCATGGGTAGAGCTGGTGAAGGTGAGGAAGGTGTCAGATTTGACTGAGGTGCAGTTAGGAGTGGTGGTGGGGACAGCGTCTCAATGATGAATTTTGAAATTTGGATTGGTGTTGCTTGTGATTGTGATGGATGCTGTTGATTTATGGTTTAGTCTCCTGCTTTTTGAATGAATTGATAGGGATCAGAAGTAAATGGTCGGCTGGGATGGGTTGATAATGGCTGTGTTGTTGTTAGAAGATGGGACAGATTGGGTGTATCAATTGGAGGCTGTTGTTGTGTGTCTGGATCTGTTGCTATTGGTGTAGTACTTGTGGTGAGGAGAGTAGGAAGAGTCGGTGGCGAGTTATTTGAAGAATCTTGGTTTGACCAAACTAAATGGCTTTGATGATTGAAAGTATGAATGATCTGATGATAAATGGAGAGGGCTGTGCATAGGATTGAAGCAAACCAAAGGTGTGTCATCAAAGAATCGTTTATTCGATCTGTTTCAGCTAAATTCAATTGGGATATCATACCACACCGATCCCTTATTTCGTATACTTCTGCTATATCTTGGAGAAGTTTAATGGAGTCAAGGGGCATCCAAAGGTAATCTGTGCTGAATAAGCGATGATCGTCTGAGAACGGATGTACAAATTTTTCATGTAGTATGGTGCTGTTCACCGAACTTTCTTCGGTTATAGGAAAATTCTCGAGAAATTTATGGGCTGCCATAGTTAGTTTTGCAGCTAAAGATGTAGTTTTTTGCATCCTTCGAGAGAGTCGCAACAATTTATTGTATCGAGTGATCTTTTCATAGCTGAATTTTTTTGTTCCAACGTAGAGATAGGTGGCCTTAGGATACGAGATGTACCACTGGGCTCAGAAGGAATTGGATCCATTTGGAGCAAGTCTTTGTTGTTGTTGTTGTTGTTGATTTGTTGATTTGATGATACTGTAATAAGTGATAAAAGGTGAGTTTTCATTTGTTTGTTTAGTTGGGTATTTTGGGGTTTTTTTGATGTCACTTTGAGTGTGTCTTCTTAATGTTATGGTAGATTCTGTTTTTTTGTTTCTTTCGTTAGTGGTGCTGATTTGATATTATTGTGGTTAATTGGGCTTATTATGATTCTGAAAATCCTATCTTTTTGGTTTTTTGCTTTCAATTCGTTACGATGTTCGTGTACCAGGTCACGAATTCGGATTGTCGAAGGACTCTGGTATTGGCGAAACTGCTGTATGCGTGGCGACTACAACTGGCGCCAGGTGGTCGAATACAGCCACGCGTGAATTGAGGAGTATATTCTTGTGTAATATTGGATGTGGATTTCGAGCGGTCCCCTGGGATCGCGAGAATCGTAGAGAGTTTTTGGTGCACTTACGGAGGTCTGACCCGTGGAGGACCGAGTACAGTATGCGTGAAGTGAGGATGATGGCTGTACTGTATGGATGTGACTTGAATTTTTATTCACTTATTGAGGTCGTACTTTAGAAGGAGGAAGATTATGGCTGATGGCGAAAGGGAGTGCAAAGGAAGGTCGGAGGCCGTGGCTAAGTAACTGCGCTAATGACATGTGCAAATTATTCGTATCAATAGGAATAGGTGAGTGGATTTTTGATTGTTAGAGTATCAATACCCATATGGTAACGACGGGAAACAGAGTTTATTGTAGTAGTAAAAAGTAATGAAAGCAGAGAGAGGGAGAAAGGAATGGTGCTGGTGGCATTCTTATAGAGGAGAAGAATGCCAAGAGCGAAACCAAGACACTGATCCTTGTTTGTCGGCGGAATCTTAGATTGTAAGCCTAGGATGCCCACGTGTAGAGATCAGAACTAGGGTAGCATGGATCGAACTCTGTACTGTTGTGTAGGTGACCATGTCCAGTATCGTAGGTGGGTGTCTAGCTATACGTGATGGTACACGTGTAGATAAGTTGAGGATGTTGTTCTATAGAGGTGGTATTTTGTGTAGGTAATGCTGGTCTTGTAAAGTGGATCAGGGGCTGGGTTAATCAATGTTTCGAAAAGTTGTCAAATCTGTGGCGAGATGGTCAGGAAGGTGATTCTTCAATGTAAATAGACCATCACCCTCAGTAGATTAAATTGTTTCATTCGCCAGATTTTTAAATATACGAATGTCACCTTCAGTTTTTCTAGTTCATTGTCAGACCATCCTTTTATCAAATTGTGAGACATCATGAAATTAACAATATCTAAATAAGCTGTCCAAAATTTTGTTAGCGGTGATTCCTCATTGTATTCTGTAGCAGGGTCCACTCAGGTTTAAACTAAACGAAAATTCATGTAAAATCGTCTCTGCGTTCCCCCTCTAGCATTCGCCGTACCCCATCTTACATAAATATGCCATTCAACTGTGAAGACGAATCATTTTTTGAAAATCGAGGTGCAATCTTGGAATAATGTAGTCCTTCTGTATAGCGTCCACAATTGTGGACGCTATACGAGAGTTGAAATCCATTAATGGATTTCACCTCTCGTAAAATTCCGGTATTGATTGTTAATACTTTCTCTTGTTTATTCACTGGACCACAAAGATGAGACAAATATTTTGATGAAAAATAGTTCACGAAGCACATCTTAACTAACTTTGACAAACCCAAGTGTATATTGTGCAAAGGTTCAAATATATAAATTTAGTACACATCTTTTGAAAGCATTTTCGGTCTCCCATTTATGTTTTTTAGAAATGATTTCCAAGGTTCAATGGAATAGTCAGATATTATTACATTAGTATCTCAAATGAGAGGTCTCTGCTGTTATTTCTGTCCACTGCTATTACATACCATCGCATACCATTTACTCTTCTAGGAGTTGTTGACTGTCTGAACTTGTACCTCTCGTCCCATCTATACTTAGAAGCAAAATTTATGACCAGTTCATTATATATTTCATTGTTCCCAGGCGTTGAGAACACGGTCTGTTACCCAACGTTCCATGTCTGCAAGACATAAGTTATGGCAAATTTATCCTTTCATTCTGGTATGTCACACCAATATGACGCAATGAACGGAAAACAGTTACACGGGGTTTTTTCAGAGAGAACTTGGAAAACACATATAGCATGTTCGAGTGAAGTTGATTGTATGTATTCTAATGGTGTATGCAGAACATTTATATTTGCAGCCTATTCATCTGAATTCAACGTCAAAACACGTTATCGACTGGGGGAACGGTATTAGTAGAAGTGAAACAATTGAGAGATATTCATTTGAATCAGATACTTTCACTTCTGTGGATATGGGTTCGTATCCCACATGCAGGAAACCAATGAGCGTGTAGCCGTTGTATATGTTGATTTATGGTTAGTTTGGGCGTTCAAATTGGAGGTAGGTATGGTTCATATATTTGGGGGTAGTATTTCTTATACACTTGGGGTATATTAGTAATCGCAGCAATGAAGGATACTTTTACACTACAGTAACTAATACGTGTGTACACTTAACGGAATTAGATCTGAATAAATATCACTGTCTAATTATTACAGAATAACGACGTTTGTCACATTTTACCGACATTTGATTCGGAAGAAAAGATATAGAGAGCAGAAAATCATCGTCGGGAGGAAGGAAACAAAAGGAGATACCAATTAAGTAAACTATCAACAAACCCAGTTCCACGAATGCACGCTGTATCCCAGAGAGGGGCCAGATATGACAAGTAATTCAATCAATCAACCGTTACGATAAATCGTGGACTTTTTACTAATCGTGAAAAAGCTAGCATCATTTGCACCAATCAAGATCCAACCGCAATTCCAGGGTTGGTTTGGAACTACATTACAATGGTACCATGGCTTTAATACCTCTGCAAATCACAATCAAGTGCAGTTGAAGGAGGATTTCTAAACAGAGTTCAACGCACTTCTACATTATCATTAACGCATTAGTTAACCTCTTTTCCGAAACGAAACTCAGGAACCCCCAATAAAAGTTAAACTGGTGGTGACACGTTTGTAGCAGGTGAAAGGCACAAAATAGAAGTACGAGAGAGATATAAACTAGTAAATGATAATTTTCTCATACAATAAGGGACTGCGAGACGTAACGAACAGTAAAACATAGTTAACCAGTGAGAGGAACATACACGGAATAACTAGTACTTGATAAACGATAGGAACGAGAGCCTTAACAGATCTGTATCATTCGAATATGAGGTAGCACGAAGTGACATCGCAACTTCGGGAACTCAGTTTACTGAAAACCCCGAAATGCCTTGGCCTTGATTTTAAGTGCACTTTGGGCTAACTTCGGGTTGAACTTCGCTATTTGTTTGAATATGTAACATTGGCATTTCCAGAAGTGACATTCGTGAAATTGGGAGGTTGAACATGTATTATTGGTAATAACTTTTCAATCTACCTATGTTTGACACCAAAAAGCGAAGGGACATTGCTTTTCTAAAATCATGACGAAGAAACATTGACATCAATTGTAGATTATCAGTCTGTAGTTTTGAACATTTCGAAGTAACATTGAAAATATGAAATCACATTTACTATATTCGCTTATTATTAGGTGACACTTTGGATATTTTTTGAGCGACATTGATGACATATGCTACATTTTTTGAAGTAACTTTGAAAATTGAAGCTAATTATCACTTTGGAAATTTGTATTTACTATCGAAGCATTCACAGCAATGACCTGTACTGTAACTCAATGTTGTACAATGAACGTTGTGGGTAGTACAGTACTGTGCTTGGGCGTCTAGAATGTAATATTACACGTGTATCTATTGTAGAATGTGTGTAGTGTGAGGGAACGAATTTCGTAGGAGGAAGCTACTGTAGAAAGGTAGTATTCGTTTATCGAGATGAGTGGTCAAGTAGGTCAAAATGGGCAGAGAAAAGTGAACGAGTTTAATGAGCAAAGCAGGACGAATGTGAGTTTTGCAACTATACAAACCTTGTGGACATAATGGGTGATTGAGCGACTACACACAGATCACTTACAATTCTAAACGAGAAATGTAATGAGTTGTAAAGTAGAAAGTAAATATAGAGAGAAATTAAAAGAGAGAATGGTGGGGATAGCGTTCTTATAGTGAAGAAGAACACAATTTGCAGAATCTAATACAAAAGACACGTGTTGGCGTAAGATTAGATGTAAGCCTAAAATAATCACACGTGTACACTGTAAGTAGTTCGGTGGGTCTCGCTAAGATCCGACTATGACTACTGTACTGTACAATGATGATATTAGTGTGGGTACTTCTTATTGAGAGAGAAATCTTATATCCGTTTCCACATATACTTTGAAACAATCTCGTCTGAACTTCTTTTTGCTCGAATTGCAGACTTTTTTAACGATAGAACCAATTAACAAAAAATATAGGCGAGACCCAACTATCCTCATGATCACGGAACGATTCCCATAACTTGCAACGCATAACGTCATGTTGAGAAGATGATGTTCTCCTAGAATGTCTAGAGCGGTATCTTTAGGTACGATATGAATCTTTCCAAGAATACTTTCGATCAGAAATCTACCATACACCATTGCTGATGTCGACAAACCAGATTCTCCTCGTATTCAATTGCAAAATAATCTTATGCAATCAAGTGCCTTATCGATTTCATCTGCAACCAAAGTTGAATTGTCAACGACATTTATATATATCACGTAACAGAACTCAGGAAATATATTTATGCTCCCACCGTCATCTCCCACACAAATTTTTGATGAAGATGAATGATATTCACATTGTGTTGATATCCGTATATATGATCTTTGAAAAACCACACATTCATCTGTCTCTCTGGAACAGATTCTACCCCATCTTGTCCATGGGGAATATGGGGAAGAAGCGGTCCCGAAAAAATGTGCACATTTTATCATAATTTAATCAATTCTTGAACCCGATGTGGAATATAATTTATCTTTTTCCACAATTCGTTGCATTTCCCTGAACGGTGAATTGTTCACAAAAACATGTGTACCAGCCTTATTGCAATCCGAAAGTCTTGGGCATTCATACCCTGAAATGAATGCAAATTCTGGAAACTTTATGGATATGTGGCCGTAATTGTCGAGTCAACTTTTTCTCGAGCTACTATTTTTGTGTCACGCAAGAAAAGGGTGGGATACAGTAACAAATGTAGGATACAATGGACACGACATTACAGTACAACAAGTCATAGGCACGGGTAGGGTAAATCACAATTACTGTATTACACAGTATACAGATGGAAACGACACCAGAGCCCAACTTGTTATCTGCATAATAATAATATCATTCTATTATCCGATACGTGTGAACTATTTACAATTAGAATTAGACCTATTAGTAAAACCGCTAACAGTTCAATTCATGACACTTGTCGTGACAACATCGGCTGTAAGCGGGTGACGCTATAAATACCGAATCCGATTCGGGAGGAAGGTAAAAATAAATAAAGTGCAGATTATGTGAACCACAACCCAGAATCCGGACTTCCCAACTGCAACTGCTGCATCCTCTTGATGGGTCAGTATCTGACAACGACTTCAACCACAAGTACAGTGGTGACAACTGCGTGTGTTCCAATCATTCGGTATCCAGCTTTCTTAGAGTCATCGAGTTACCCAACCACGAACCGAGGGTTGATGTGGGCTACAGTAAGTTAGTACCACGGCCTTACGAGTGCAAAGAACTTCTATATCTAACACGTCTATATTATTAACCTTTTAATAGCCGAACGAACAAAATCAAGAGAAACAGGTAGAAACGGCCAACCGGGGTGACACGTGTACTCGGCTGGAAGTTAATCAGAGGAGAAAGGCAAACAAGGAAGAATCACGACTGGGGTGAATCAATAGAAATCAGTATTCGACATATTCATTTGTTTGAATTGCTGTTGGAGCAAACGAGTTAGTTCTCGAATACCATCTGGACCGACTCAACTATACAGACCAATCATTGAAGCGTCCATATTTTCATCAATCTCATATACAAAATCTCTACAGTGGCATGCTGAACGAAGTTTCTGAAAAGTTGAGGATAACGAGTGATTTGCCAACACAGCACCAGCCCTCCTCACAGCCTCAAATATGTTATTTGGTTTCAGTCCTTTATTTAAACCGGGTTATTTTATTTGTGTTTTAGATTCTCTAGAAGCCTGGAATCCGCGTTGGTCCATTCGTTTAACCGTCTCCCCAACACTGATAGACTTCCGTTTGGATGTCCTACAATATGCCCCTGTTCAATGTATATGACTTCCTGAGTACAGTCCAGCATCAATGTATGTAACACCTCCCATAATCGGAAACAGACTTGAAATACATAGAGCAACATTTGATTACAATTTATTTATCGTTGGTCACGAAGGAGACATGGTAGAAAACGGGAATGGTATGTTTAATGAAGAAACCAATGGGAGTTCGGACAACCTTAATCGAAATTTAATCATTGGTTGTATACGAAGAAAATACGTAGATGCTATCATAGAGATAAGCAGTAAGTGTGGTGCCAAACTAAACAATATTTTCATGCACACGATTTTTCTATATTTGAACACTTACCCAAAGTAGCTGAACAATTCCAATGTATTCACTACTCGGTTGACCTGTTTATCAAATCCGATTTGTTAACATCACTTAGGGACTCCGTAAATGATGTTAAGAAACTATCCTCGGAGGATAGTTTCGATGAAAGGATCATGAATTTTCTGTGTGGGAAGCAGACAACATGTACGTTAAAAGCGCAAGTACTTTTGAAATTTCAAATATTTTTGGCAAACAATCATCAATTGTACTAATGCATACAAAATTTAATCAAATTTTTGGCACACCTAATGCAAAATTTGCAACTTCCATAGCAAAATCAATGGAGCTCTCCACGAAATCAAGTATGGATACTCCAGTTACGTGGAAAATGGAATGCAACGACAGAAAAGAATCATTCGTTGGTCTGATTCAACTTTTCATCAACAAATACATAACAACTTTAAAACGGTCGCCAAAAATATTTTACCCACTTCACCTTAACCATCTCAATTTCAGTAAATCGTTCAGAAGAGAAAGTATAACACCAGGTCGTACTCTTCTCGCGACCTTACTAGCACACGAAAACAGTTTCTTACATTAAATGGTACTTCTTGTTGTACCGTCCTCTTTACTGGATCTCCTCTTCCTTTCCCTCTTTAATCCCTCTTCTCCAAACAATTAATCATCTCTCTTCCCTTTTCCCCTAATTTCTTTCTACCTCCTTTATCAAATGGGTTCTCTCCGTTCCTCTTTGTCAATAGTCACCTCCTTCACTTAATTAAACAATACCTTCAACACCTTCGTAGGTCGAAAGACGTACGATTTTATTGGCACGATATGGCGAATGGTAACCCCTTATTCGCCTTCACAAAAGTGCAAATCGACTCTCACACGTATTCGTGTAATAGCCACTTGTCCTGGGCTCGCGACTAGTAGCCCTTAAACAAGAGTGGATAATTAACGACAGCTTCGCCTTTAGGCTGAGCTTCGTCTATGTCGTGACGTGACGGTCCCTTTTGTTTACCTGGATGAAGGTTCGGCTGATTACCTGGTGATGCTTACGCTTCGGTTGTTGTTTTCGAGTTTCCTCTTTTCTTTAATAAAATGTGAATGGGTTCAGATCGTATGAATAATAGTTTTTGTGAGGTTCACTTTGCTACACGTTTCACTGTACGTTCTGGTTTGATATTGTAGGTAATCTCCAAAATTCGAAATGTGGAGTTTGGGCAAAACCTCAATAAGTGAATGAATAAAACATTAAATTAAATTACTGTCGACTAGGAGACTTGTTCTAAACTTAGATGAATTCTCATTGTGACACACTTGAATTGATGTGTATGAATTTCTCCTTATCCTCTTATTAAATTATGTCATTACACGGTTTAGTCGGTTGAGTACAAATCGTCTTGTTTGTCTCTTGACATCCCACAATTTTTCTTTTGTTCGCAACCGTCGAAACCGATGCGCAACCAAGCTGATTCAAATCAATCATACCGTTATTCATCAGCGACCATAGTGGTGTCTTGGTATTCACCAAATGTTTGGTTAGTGGGTCAGCGGGATTCTCACTTTCAGGCATCCACCCCAATCGTAATAATTCTCCCTTGGCATATGATTCCTTTAACGCGCAAATTCCAATCTGCAATCCTCGTTCCGTAGTTTTTCCGTCTTTCAAAATAACATCTACCACGGTTTTACTGTCGACAAACGATTCTATGGATATTTTTCTACCCAAAATTTCCTCCAACATATTTCCAATGACGTATGCTTGGTCGAAACCGAGTACTAGGGCGTGAATTTCCGATTCCATTACCGATCTCGTCACAAGTTTACAACTGGAAGATCCATATTGCACGATGCTTGCCGATCCAGTATCATCTATAATTAATACAATGAATCGAAGTTGGCTTCGTAGTCCGCGTGGGTTTGCGAAGCTGGCATCTGTCAGTGACACAACCTTCACCGATGATATATCCAGTTTTAGGTAAGTGAAACCATCATTTTTCGTATCCTTGAGATGTTCTATGACTTTCTTTAACTGCTTGAATTATTCTGCCGTCACTTTTTCCGCCCCTGGTGCCAATAATTGGACACTTGCACATATATCTGGTCTGGTATTTGTTCCAATATATTTCAGCATGGCACGTTGGCTGATGAATGCTTTTTCAACTTCTGGTAATGTAATTTTCTTGATTTTTGTCTTCTTGGCTCATTGTTATCGTAGCTTCTTTTTTATGGGTGACGTTGGATCCATTGAAGTTTATGGTATTTGATGATAAATTTATTCTTGGTTTTGCTATGAAGTGTTTTGCAGCTTCATCCTCGTCCTTCAGAAATTGTTCGGCCCCTATACCTAAACTTTCGTCCACTTGGAGTATTAATATTCCCTCCAAATTTCCATTTATATGGCGTTTCAAGACACAACGGTCACTTGTTGTTCTTTTCATTTTTAAACGTTCGATATGGCGTTCCAAGTATTTTAGGTACCAATGTAAACCTGATTCATGAATACCGTATAATGATGTAATGACCTTCAGTATAGTCCCTTTCGGCAAGTTCATCTCTAGTGGGACATTGAAGACATTAATATATACATCGGGTTGTAATTCCTGGTCGCTTTGTATGTATTCTTGGGTAATTTTCCTCGAGAACTTCGTGAAACCGTATATGGATGCCGCTAAACTTAGTAATAGTCGTTGTGATGATCGTTGGACCGTTGGTACCCGTGTTTCTATCGATGATGCTGCGACATCTGAATAGTCCTGAGCTACCAATCGTGATTTACGTCTTAATCCCTCACCCGTGCGTTTAATTTCGCCTGTGAAACCTGACCCGAATACTCGTGCATCCTCAGGTATGTATTTTCTATCTATTGGTTTAAACGTTCCATTCTTCAACAATCCTTCCAACTCACTTTTTCTAGATACCACAAAGAAGTCCTTTGGTCCTTTATCTTGTTCATCCCCTTTACATCTTTAGCCGCCGCTGCTATTGGGTCTTCGTTTTTGTCGAATCGTCGAACGATTCGAGAGGTAGGCGAGCGTTTTGTGTGACGTACCAAACCCCGGAATAGAAAGGAATAAAAATCGATGATTATGGAACTATGATATGGTGCAGATGATGATTAGATGCTGATATAAATTATGGTGACGGGAATGATGATAAATTGATAATGATATGTTGATATAAATGATGATGACGGGTACGATGAAAAAGTGATGATGATATGCTGAATATAAATGATAATTACGGGAACGATAATATAAAGATGATGATGATATGTTGAATAATAAAATCGACAATGATGGGAACGATGATATAAAGATGATGATTATATGTTTGAGTATGATATGTTTCGTAAAACAACGATGATAAGAATGATGATCTGATATGCTAAAAATGACGATATTGAAGATGATAACGGCAATTATGTTAAAATGATAACGGCGATGATATGCTAATAATGATAACGACGACGATAAGTTGATGTTGGAGATGATGATTTTGACGATAACATGTTGATCATCAACAAGATTTAAAGATGATGAAGATGATAACATGATAATGAAGGGGATGATGAATACGATGACTTTCTTGATGAATAAAATTAAAACGTTGATGTTGATAATAATAATATTTGATGACGGCTACATTAAATGGAACAAGCCAAACGGGGAAGTAAAAGCCACGCGTAAAAGCAAATAGTATAACAGGGGATATACAGTGTCAAGAAACACACAGTGTCATGGTGACTCTGTACACTGCATTTATCAGGATGACAATGATTCACTTATTCATGGAACTAATCATTTACTCCCAACACACGGACTGCATTTCTCTGAATATTAACGGCACATTTATTCCGATAGTAAATGATTTTTCCTTCCAACACACATACTACAGTATCGGAACGGAATGATTGAAATCGTCCAATGAGAGAACGATTATTTCTCACTCACACGCTTCGAATTCAAAAGGCATTCTACGACAAGTGTATCCACATTTTGCGACTCAGTTCAAATTATAATTTACTTCGATATATATAAATAACATTCTCAGAATTCCAAATGAAAGGAATTAATAAAAGTTAGACATAATTGAAACCCCCAAATAACCAATTCGAAACTAATCAGCGATCGCACCTAACCAGTCGATATAACTTGGAAAGAGAAAACTAAATCCGCAACGAGCACTGAGTTGATCAACGTCAACGGCAGGAGCAACTTGATCCCTACACCTGTTCATCGATCGACCGGCTGCGAACGTAGAGCCGAGAGAGTATATTAACGTATCCCACGACCAGAGCGTCTGTATTGATATCCGATATCTCAGGACTAAGGTCAACCCCGCTATCACTGCGACTGTGGCAATAAACGAAT